>JAKSZT010044891.1:1960061-2063775 GCA_026826555.1 Tolypeutes matacus
TTTTTTTTTTTTTTTTTTTTTTTTTAGCCAAATGCAGGACCCAAAATAATTCCGCTTCTAGACCTACCCCCTTACGGAAGGGACCCTAGCTTGGCCCGTGGAAATTAATCAAGCACGTCCCACTTTCCGGACTGCCCAGGTTAGCTGAAACTCTGATGTTAGTCAGTGAAGATTGCTAAAGAAGGCGGATTCCGCCCCTTCTGGCGCCGAGCTCCAGCGTCACCGGGCTGCTCAGTAAATCAGTTTGAGTGCAGATTCGCGTCTGCTCTCAGCCTGGTGCTCCTTCAGTTCGGCTTATCTGCTCCCCAAAGCCACAGGGCGGTGCAGGCAGCCAGATCAATGTCTAAAAATATAAAATACCCTTCCCTGTCTTCCAACCGAACCCTCCCTACTTTGGGAAGTGTCCCTTCCTCCTGGCTCCGCAGCGGCCCGGGTCTTATCCCTGGGTGGCTAGGGAGATCAGCTCCGTTCCCCGACCAAAATCCCCTCTCCGGTTCACCGGGTGCTGACTAGCTTTTTGCTCTGCTCACACAAGGTCCAAGGGGCGCCAGGCAGCCAGCTCCCCAGAAAATAAAACGTTTTCGCCCCCGCCCGCGGCTCCAAATGGCCGTTTTATTATTTATTTCCGTAACCGCGGGGCTCAGCCGCCTGTGCCAACCTCCACCGGCAGCCTCAAAACTCACGAATCTCCACCGTTCGGTCCACGCCGCCGATCCGCGCAGATAGATGTCCCAAGCCTCTCACTCCACGCGTGCTCAGCACAGACCCCCGGGCAGGACCCCGTCCCCAATCCGCCTTGCTCTGGGAGCTTGCAGTGTGCGCCCTCCTACACCAACGCCATCTTGCCCCTCCAACCTAAAATTCACTTTCATACATTTCTTCAACATATCTGGCCAGTTGGTGGTATTGGCAGTGTGTGTATTGAAGATTCTTGTGATTTCATTTTTTCCACATTCTCCTGAGGTGGGTAGAGGAGTTTTCTTTCTTTCACAATTTTCAAAGAAACCCCATACCACACTGCACATGGAAATCTGAGTTTGGAATCTTTCCTCCAGGATTCCATTGTTCTCCTCTTTTCTGTTTTTAGCAGTGCCATCTCTCCTGCTGCTGTCTTCTCCAAACATCACTTTCCTCTGACAACAAGGTCCAAATAATTAGACTGAAAAAGTGTTGGTGAAACACAATGCTTTGGTCTCTGCTTTGGAAAGGCAGAAAAAAGGCAAGACTAGCCACTAACCGGGAAATGAATCCTGTCATTTTTCCTGGGACTGCATTGGCAGGATGACCAGGAATTTGGTGTGTCATACTCCCCCCCCTGCAAGCCCTTTTGGAATCCATTGCTGAAGTACTATTTTATTTTACATGCAAAGGTTTCCCATTGCCCTGATATAGTATATATGTGGTATTTGGTGGTTTTGGTTAATTAAGGCTCTTCATTAAGATGCAGTACTTTCTCATTCTATTCTAATTTCTTCTTCTGTCTTTGATTCCATTGCTCTGAGTATCTCTAGTTGGAAATAATATGGTTTTTCAAGGGATCCTGTTATGTTTGGTAATTTAGGCAAAGGACGTGTGAGCACTTCACAAAGGGGAAGTTTTTTACTCAGAAAGAATGAGTGCCTCAATGCAAACTGCACGATGAAACAAAAATTTATTTCACTCCTTGAAATTATAACTTCCACAATTTCATGGGGAATAAAATAATTTAAAATTTTAATAATTTATTTCCCTAAAATCAGACTGATTATATTCCTTTACATATGCCTGTGCCTCCTTAAATCTTTATTAAAATTGATTATATTAAATCTAATCTTACCTAAAATCCCTTTTCAATTCAACATTCTATTTCAATCTAATATAGGTTTCCATTCATAATTTTAAATAAAGTCTTTTCCATAGCTTTAAAAAAGCCATGCATTTCTCACTTTCTCCACATGGTGCACTATGGGATGAGTTATTAAGATAACTGAGAGAGAAATTGAAAAAGGTGTTCAAGGATGCTGAGAAAAGCACCTTTGCATGGCAGTGTCAACAAATGGATTGAGAGCTGAATAATATTTTATTTACTGTTCTGGATTCTGTTTATTTATTATAATTCTTAAAGAGCTGTAGAAAAAGTTTAGTAATGATTGAAGAGAAGATTGCACACCACTGTGATTATATGAAGGACCGGGGAATGTACACTTTGGATAAGAAAGATAGTGGATTAATATGTATTAATAAAACAGATTTGTTTCAATAATCGTGAGTATGTCTAAAACTGTACACCCAGTTAAGCCATGGATACTAGACAGTAGTCATGTTTTAAAGATGTTCTTGCCAATTTTTTAAAAGGGAATCGCATTCAAGTTTCCGCTGGATATGTGTGTATGCGATGACTGTTAGGTGTTATGCCCGTTTATTTTCTTATGTTGAGATTTCTATTCTCGGTGTCAGGTTTATATATGTTCATTTATGATTGACATGCATCCCTAAAAATATGTATTAAGGAAAAGCAGGGGGAGAGAGACAAATATGAAGCTTTGGAATTACCTATTTCTCTAAAGTGGACTTCCTTTTTTATTTATTCATTATGGAGGCTGTAATCTGGCATGCCTAGAGTGGATATTTTATTCTTGACCGATGAAATAAGTATTTTTTTCATCATGCAGTTTACTTTGAGGCATTCATTCTTTCTAAGTAAAAAATGTCCTCTTTGTAAAGTGCTTACACGTCCTTTGCCTAAATTACCACACATAACAAGATCTCTTGGAAAACCATATTATTTCCAAATAGAGATCCTAAGAGCAATGGAATGAAGGGCAGAGGAAGAAATTAGAACATTGACTTTTATGAACCATTCCTCTTCTACATGATATCTTGTAAACAGTTGAGTCACTCTTTCTAACCTTGGGGACCTTACCGGTCACTTTTGCATTTCTTGGTGTTGGCAATGTCCTTCATTAGCCAGAAGAGAAATTTGGATCCTGGGAGCTAGTTTTAGTCTTGTTCATTGCTTTCATTTGTGTATATGTGGATATGTTTCTTGGTAAGAATGATTTTGTTTTGTTTCCCAATAATTCTCAAAAATTACAATATGACAAAAGAGCAGCTATTTGTATATGGACACCTGCATCACAATCTCTGCACCATCAACAACAGCCCAATAATGTCTTGAAAATCAGGAATGGTTTGCTTGAAAAAAAATCCAGGCCCTTGTAACAATCAATAAACACTCATGAAGTCATGTAAAAAGAGGTCCTCTGAATTATCGATTCAATATTGAGATTATTCCTAAAAGGAGAATCAGTGAGAAACATTTCTTGTGCTCCCATTATTTTTCTGCCAGTTAGAGTAGTTTAAAATTATTCCAATAAATAATAGGAAGAAAATATTGTCCAAAATTTTACGTAACATATGCATTCCACAGGAACTCTTCTATCTGTGGTCTTTTATTTTTACAGAGTTTACTATTTAAAAGGGCTAAAGATTTTCCTTTCCAATTGACATTGACAGGGTTGGGGAAAAATTCATTTTGCTTAAGTAAAGATTAATTTATATACCATAATATAGAATTAACCATTCTTTTAAAATGTATGTTTTAATGAAATCTTAAATTTAATTTTTTGCATTTTAAATAATCCCAATTACTCTATGAGAAAACACTGTCTATTCTTACTTATTGCTAATTTTCACGTCCAATTGGTCACATTCTTGTTTTCCTTACTATATATTTATAATAGAATCTATAAATTAAAAAAATATATATTTTTGCAGTCGGTCAGAATTGTCAAACCTCTATTCCGAACATGACCCCACATGTTTTAAACTTTCTGAAAGATCATTAGTAAATATTTTTGCATTTTTTTCCACCAGCCACTGACTATATTTTATGTTTAAAATACACTTTCATACCCTGACTTCAACATATCTGGACAGATGTGTTTATGGGAAGTGTCTTTATTGAAGACGCTTGAGGTTTAATTTTTCCACATAATCCTGTGTTGCTTATTGGAGGTTTCTTTCTTTTTAAATTTTCACCCAGCACTGCAGCACACTGTACAGATGAATCAGCACTTGGATGCCATTCTTCAGGATTCCATTGTTCCCCACTTTTCTGTTTTAAGCAATGTCTTCTCTCCTGCTGCTCTCTTTTCCATACAGCCCATTTTTCCATGCCCCCAACGTCCAAATAATTATCCTGCAGAAATGTTTGTGCCGCATCAAGCTAAGTTGCCTGCTTTGGAGGAGCAGAAAGGAGACAAGCCTGGCCAGAAAGAGGAAAAGAAATCCTGGCCATTTGTCATGGGACTGCATTGGCAGGATGACCAGGATTTTAGTTTTAAAATGCTCCCCCCCTGCGAGACCTTTTGGAATCCAATGCAGAAGTTTGATTTCATTTTACATGGAAATGTTATCCATGGCCCTGATCTGAGATATACGTGGTGTCTGGTGACCTTTTATAATGAAGACTCTTCACCAAGATGGCAATCCTTTCTCATTCTATTCTAATTTTTTCCTCTGCATTGATTCCTTTGCTCTTAGATCTCTAGTTGGAAATTATATGGTTTTCCAATTGATCTTGTTATGTGTGATAATTTAGCCAAAGTATAAGTGAGCACTTTACAAAGAGGACAGTTTTTATTAGGAAAGATGAATCCTTCTATGTAAACTGCAGGAAAAAACAAAAATTTATTTCTCCCGTAGAGATTATAAGGTCCACTCTTTCCCTGGGAATAGAATAATTAAAATTTTGTTATTATTTGTTTCCCCTAAATATGACTGATTATTTTCCTTTACATGTTTCTGTGCCTTCTTAAAACTTTATTATGATTGATCATATTAAATCTAATCTTACCTAAAATACCTTTTCAAATCAACATTCTCTTTCAATCTAATATACGTTTCAGTACATAATTTAAAGTCCTTTCAAAAGCTTTAACACAGCCTTGCATTGTTCAGTTTACCCACATCATGCACTATGGGATGAGTTTTCAAAAAAACTGAGAGATAAATGGAAAAATCTGTTCAAGGATGGTGAGAAAAGCACCTTTGAATGGCAGTGTAACAAATGGATTGAGAGGGGAATAATATTTTATGTATGCTTCTGGATTCTCTTTATTTATTTTAATTCTTAAAGAGCTGTTGAAAACGTTTAATAATGATTGAAGAGCAGAATGCACATTTCTGTGAATATATGATGCACCAGGGAATGTATGCATTTGATAAGTAAGATAGTGGTTTAATATGTATTAATAAAACAGACTTGTTTTAAAAGTCGTGGGGATGTCTGAAATTGTACACCCGAGTTGAGCCATGAATAATAGGCATTAGTCATATTTTAAAGATTCTTTTGCCAATTTTAAAAAAAGGAATCACAATTCAATGATCTCCTGGAGATGTGTGTACTTTAACACTGTTAGGTTTCATGCCACTTAATTTTCTAAGGTTGAGAATTTGGCTCTTGGCTTCAGCTTTTTTATGTTCATATGATTGATATGCATCACTAAAAATATATATTAAGTGAAAGATTGTGTGGAGAAACAAATATGGGCGTTTGAATTACCTATTTCACTAAAATCAGCTTCCTTTAGTGTTGCTTCATTATCAAAGATTGTAATCTCCCAATCATAGGAGGGAATACGTTGCCCACTGCTGGATTAATTTGGTCCTTGACTTTCAGAACCCTTCATTTTACCTTGATAACTTGTAAACTTTTAGGTCACTCTTTCTCACCTTGTGGACCATACACGTCACTTTTTCCTTTCTGTGTGTTGGCATGGTCCTTCATGAGCCATAGGAGAATTTTGTAGACTGTAAGGTATTTGTACAGTAGTACAATGGTTTCATTTTTGTACATGTCAATCTGTTTTTTTGAAAAAAATTTTTTGAAAATATTTCCAATACATTCTCAAAAATTACAATATGTCAAAAAGCAGGTATTCCTATATGGACACCTGCATCATAATCTCTCTGCCATCGGGAACAGCACAATTGTGTCCAGAAAATCAGGAATATTTCCTTGAAACAAAACTCTGATTGAAGTAAACATTTAGTACAGAATTGTGAAATCAGGTAAAATGATATCCTCTGAGTTATTGATTTAAAATTGTGATTATTCAAAAAAGGAGTCATCAGTGAGAAGCATTTCTTGTCCTTCCATTATTTTTCCTCGAGTTAGAGGTGTTTAACATTATTCCAATAATTATTAGGAAGAAACTCTAGTCCAAAATTTAATGTAAAATATGCATGCCACAGGATCTATTCTATTTGAACCCTTTTATTTTTACTGAGTTTTCAATTTAATGGGCTAAAATCTTTCCTTTAAATTTAACACTGACAAGGTATGGGGAAAAATTCTTTCTGACTAAGTAAGGATTTATTTTTATAGCAAAACAAATAAAAAACATTTTTTAATACTTGTATACTTTAACAAAGTCTTACAATTTCTTTTTTCAATTTTAAATTCTCCAAATTGCTCTGTGAGAGAATATCGTCATTGTAAGCTGACGTAGAGTTTATATTCACCTCCAATGGAACACATTCTTGTTTTTTTAAGGTATAATTATAACAGAAAGTATAAGTTAAAAAAATAAACTTTTATGCTGTCGGTCAGGATTCTTACACCTCTATTGCCAGCATGACTCCACCTTTTTTGGATTCTTTCTGACAGATCATGAGAAAATTTATGGCATTTTTTCCACCACCACTGAATACACTTTACGTTTAAAATGTACTTTCATACCCTGACTTTAACATAACTGGTTAGTTTGTTGAATAGGGTGTGTCTGCACTGCAGTCTCTTGGGTTTTAATTTTTCCCACATAATCATGAGTTGGTGAGAGGAGTTTACTTTCTGTTCAAATTTTCCAAAAGCAGCACACCACATGGCACAAAGAAATCACAGTTTGCATTCTGTCCTCCATGATTCCGTTGTTCTCTTCTTTACTGTTTTTAGCAGTGCCTTATATCCTGCTGCTCTCTTTTTCAAAGAGTGCATTCTCCATGCCCACAAAGTCTGAATAATTAGTCTGCAAAAGGGTTTGGGCCACACCCAACTAAGGTCCCTGCTTTGAAGGAGGAGAAATAAGAAAAGACTGGCCAGTAAAAGGGAAACAAATCATGGCCATTTTTCTGGAACTGTATTGGCAAGATGACCAAGATTTTGGTGTGCCACGCTCCACCCGTGCCAGCCATTTTGGAATCCAATGCAGATGTTTGATTTCATTTTACACGGAAGAGTTTTCAAATGCCCTGATCTTTGGTATATGTGGTGTTTGGTGACTTTTGATAATGAAGTTTGTTCATTGAGATGGCAATACTTTCTCATTATGTTCTGAATTCTTTCTCTTCCCTTGAACCCTTGCTCTTAGGAACCATACTTGGAAATCATATGGTTTTCAAAGAGTTCTTGTTATGGGTGGTAATTTAGGCAAAGGATGTGTGAGCACTTTACAAAGAAAATATTTTTTACTTAGAAAGATTGAATGCCTCAAAGTAAACTGCACGATGAAACAAATATTTATTTCACCGGTCAAGATTTAAATGTGCACCATATCATGGGGAATAAAATATTTAAAATTTGGTTATAATTTATTTAACATAAATCAGTCTGATTATTTTCCTTTACGTATGTCAGTGCATTTTTAAAATTTTATTGTGATGCATTATATTAAATCTAATCTTACCTAGAATCCCTTTTCTAATCAACATCCTCTTTGGAAATAATATATGTTTCAGTTCATAATTTTAAAATAAAAATTTCAACAACTATAAAAATTCCATGCAATCTTCACTTTGTCCACATGATGCACTATGGGTTGAATTATCAAAAAAACTGAGAGATAAATGGAAAAATTTGTTCAAGGATGGTGATAAAAGCACCTTTGCATGGCAGTGTCAGCAAATGAAATGAGAGGTGAATAATATTTTATTTATTCTTCTGGATTCTCTTTATTTATTTTAATTCTTAAAGAGCTGTTGAAAACATTTAATAATGATTGAATAAAAGAATGCACACCTCTGTGAATATATGACGCACCAGGTAATGTACGCATTTGATAAGTAAGATAGTGGTTTAATATGTATTAATAAAACAGACTTAATTTAAAAGTTGTGGGGATGTCTGAAATTGTACACCCTAGTTGAGCCATGAATAATAGGCATTAGTCATATTTTAAAGATGCTTTGGCCAATTTTTAAAAAAGTAATCACAATTCAACAATGTCCTGGAGATGTGTGTACTGGCCACTGTTAGTTTCATGCCCCTTAATTTTCTAAGGTTGAGATTTTGGCTCTCAGCATCAGCTTTTGTATGTTCATGTATGATTGATATGCATCCCTAAAAATATATATTAAGGGAAAGAGAGTGCAGAGAAACAAATAAGAAGCTTTTGATTACCTATTTCCCTAAAGTCAGCTTCCTTTAGTGTTGCTTCATTATCAAAGTTTGTAATCTCCCAAGCATAGAAGGGAGTACGGTGTCCTCTGCTGGATGGATTTGGTCCTTGACTTTGAGAACCTTTGGTCTTACCCTGATAACTTGTAAACAGTTGAGTCACTCTTTCTCACCTTGTGGTCCATTCAGGTCACTTTTCCCTTCTCTGTGTTGGCAGCGTCCATCCTAAGCCTTAGGAGAATTTTGGAGGCTGTAAGTTATTTGTACAGTAGTTCAATGTTTTCATTTTTGTATATGTCAATCTGTTTCTTTGCAAAAATTTTTTTGAATATATTTCCAGTACATTCTCAAAAATTATAATATGTCAAAAAGCAGGTATTCCTATATGGACACCTGCATCACAATCTCTCTGCCATTGGGAACAACCCAATTGTGTCCAGAAAATCAGGAATGTTTCCTTGAAACAAAACCCCTAGTGATGTACACTTTTAGTGCAGAATTGTGAAATCATGTAAAATGATGTCTTCTGGATTATTGATTTAAAATTATGATTATTCAAAAAAGGAGTCATCAGTGAGAAGCAGTTCTTGTCCTCCCATTATTTTTCCTCGAGTTAGAGTTGTTAAATATTATGCCAATAATTATTAGGAAGAATCTCTAGTCCAAAAGTTAATGTAAATTATGTATGTCACGGTAACTCTTCTATTTAAGCCATTTATTTTTACAGAGTTTTCTATTTAACGGGATAAAATCTTTCCTTTCAAATTAACACTGACAGTTTATGGGAAAAATTCTTTCTGCTTAAGTAAGGATTTATTTTTATAGCAAAACATATAATTAAGCATTTTTTTAAACATGTATACTTCAACAAAGGCTTAAAATTTCTTTTTTCAATTTTAAATTCTCCAAATTGTTCTATGAGAGAATATCGTCATTGTAAGCTGTTGTAGAGTAAATTTTCACCTCCAATGGGACACATTTTGTTTTTTTAGGGTATAATTAAAACAGAATCTATAAGTTAAAAAAAAAAAAAAAACTTTTATGCTGTTGGTCAGGATTCTCAAACCTCTATTCCCAGCATGACTCCACACATTTCGCATTCTTTCTGACAGATCATGAGAAAATATTATGGCATTTTTTTCCACCAGCCACTGACTACACTTTACGTTTAAAATTCACTTTCATACCCTGACTTCAACATAACTGGCTAGTTGGTTGTATAGGATGGGTCTACTGTGCAGTCCCTTGGGTTTTATTTTTTCCCACATAATCCTGAGTTGCTGAGTGGAGTTTTCTTTTTTTTCCAATTTTCAAAAAGCAGCACACCACACGGCACAAGGAAATCACAGCTGGCGTTCTGTCCTCCATGATTCCGTTGTTCTCCTCTTTACTGTTTTAGCGGTGCCTATCTCTTGCTGCTCTCTTTTTCAAAGAGTGCATTCTCCATGCCCCCATAGTCTGAATAATTAGTCTGCAAAAGGGTTTGGACCACACTTAACTAAGGTCTCTGTTTTGAAGGAGTAGAAAGAAGACAAGACTGGCCAGTAAAAGCGAAAGGAATCCTCGCCACTTTTCTGGGACTGCATTGGCAAGATGGTGAGGATTTTGGTGCAACACACTCCACCACTGCTAGCCATTTTGGAATCCAAAGCAGAAGTTCGATTGCATTTTACACGGAAAGGAAATCTGTTGCCTTGATCTGCAGTTTATGTGGTGTTTGGTGACCTTTGATAATGAAGGCTTTTCATTGAGATGGCAGTACTTTCTCATTATTTTCTGATTTCTTCCTCTGCCTTTGATTCTCTTGAACTTAGGATCCCTATTTGGAAATAATATGGTTTTCAAAGAGATCTTGTTATGTGTGGTAATTTTTGACAAAGGACGTGTGAGCACTTTACAAAGAGGACAATTTTTACTTAGAAAGATTGAATGCCTCAAAGTAAACTGCACGATGAAAGAAATATTTATTTCACCAGTTAAGATTAAAATGTTCACTATATCACGGGTAATAAAATAATTAAAATTTTGTTATATTTTTTCCCATAAATCAGATTGCTTATTTTCCTTTACACGCGCCTGTGCCTCATTAAATCTTTATTAAGACTGTATATATTAAATCTAATCTTACCTAAAATCACTTTTCAAATCAATATTCTCTTTCAATCTAATATGCTTTTCCATTCATAATTTTAAAATAAAGTCTTTTCAATAGCTTTAAAAAAGCCATGCATTTTACACTTTGTCCACATGGTGCACTATGGGATGAGTTATTAAGATAACTGAGAGAGAAACGGAAAAAGTTGTTCAAGGGTGCTGAGAAAACACATTTGCATGGCAGTGTTAACAAATGGATTGAGAGCTGATTAATATTTTATTTATTGTTCTGGATTCTGTTTATTTAGTATAATTCTTAAAGTGCTATTGAAAACGTTTAGTAATGATTGAAGAGAAGAATGCACACCACTATTATTATATGAAAGTTCGGGGAATGAACACATTGGATAAGAAAGATAGTGGTTTAATATGTATTAATAAAACAGATTTGTTTTAATAATCATGAGTATGTCTGCAACTGTACACCCAATTAAGCCATAGGTACTAGGTAGTAGTCATGTTTTAAAGATGTTCTTTCCAATTTTTTTAAAGGGAATCACAATTCAAGGTTCCATTGGAGATGTGTGTATGGGACGACTGTTAGGTATTATGCCCCTTTATTTTCTTATAATGAGATTTCTACTCTCAGTGTCAGGTTTATATATGTTCAAGTATGATTGACATGCATCACTAAAAATATGTATTAATGGAAAGCAGGGGAATAGAGACAAATATGAAGCTTTGGAATTACATATTTCTCTAAATTGGACTTCCTTTTCTGTTTCTTCAGTTTGGAGGCTGTAATCTAGCATGCCTAGAGTGGATATATTATTCTTGACTGGTGAAAAATATGTTTGTTTAATCGTGCAGTTTACTTTGAGGCATTCATTCTTTCTAAGTAAAAATTGTCCTCTTTGTAAAGTGCTCACAGGTACTTTGCATAAATTGCCACACATAACAAGAACTATTGGAAAACCTTATTATTTCCAAATAGAGATCCTAAGAACAATGGAATCAAGGGCAGAGGAAGTAATTAGGACATTGATTTTTATGAACCATTCCTCTTCTACATGATATCTTGTAAACAGTCAAATCACTCTTTCTCACCGTGGGAACTTACAGGTCCATTTTGCATTTCTGGGTGTTGGCAAGGTCCTTCATAAGCCAGAAGAGAAATTTGGACGCTGGGATCTAGTTTCACTCTATTTCCTTGGTTTCATTTGTGTATATGTGGATATGTTTCTTGGTAAGAATGATTTTGATTTTTTTTCCCAATAATTCTCAATAATTACAATATGACAAAAGAGCAGCTATTTGTATATGGACACCTGCATCACAATCTCTGCACCATCAACAACAGCTCAATAATGTCTTGAAATCAGGAATGGTTTCCTTGAAAAAAAAATCCAGGAACTTTTAACATTCAATAAACACTTATGAAGTCATGTAGAAAGAGGTCCTTTGAATTATTGATTCAATATTGTGATTATTCCAAAAGGAAGAATCAGTGAGAAACATTTCTTGTGCTCCCATTATTTTTCTGCCAGTTAGAGTAGTTTAAAATTATTCCAATAAATAATAGGAAGAAAATATAGTCCAAAATTTTATGTAACATATGCATTCCACAGGAACTCTTCTATCTGTGGTCTTTATTTTTACAGAGTTTGCTATTTAAAAGGGCTAAAGACTTTCCTTTCCAATGGACATTGACAGGGTTGGGGAAAAATTCATTTTGCTTAAGTAAAGATTGATTTATATACCATAATATAATATTAACCATTCTTTTAAAATGTATGTTTTAATGAAGACTTAAATTCTTTTTTTTTAATTTTAAATACTCCCAATTTCTCTATGTGAGAGCAACGTCATTCTACTCTAACTTATTGCTAATTTTCACGTCCAATTGGTCACATTCTTATTTTCCTTAATTTATATGTATAATAGAATCTATAAATTGAAAAAAAAAAACACCCATTTATGCAGTCGTTCAGAATTGTTAAACCTCATTTCCCAGCATGACTCCACATGTATTTTAAACTTTCTGAAAGATCATGAGTAAATATTTTTAAATTATTTTCCACCAGCCACTGATTATATTTTATGTTTAAAATACACTTTCATACCCTGACTTCAACATATCTGGACAAATGTTTATACGGGAAGTGTCTTTTCTGAAGGTGCTTGAGTTTTAATTATTCCACATGCTCCTGTGTTGACTATTGGGGGTTTCTTTCTATTTAATTTTCAACCAGCACTCCAGCACACTATACAGATGATTCAGAACTTGGTTGCAATTGCTCAGGATTCCATTGGTCACCTCTTTTCTGTTTTCAGCAATGCCTCCTCTCCTGCTGCTGTGTTTTTCAATCAGCCCATTCTTCCATGCCCTCAAGATCCAAATTATTATCCTGTAGAAGTGTTTGAGCTGCATCCAGCTGAGGTGCCTGCTTTGGAGGAGCAGAAAGTAAACAAGCCTGGCCAGTAACAGGGAAACTAATCCTGGCCATTTGTCAAGGGACTTCATTAGAAGGATGACCAGGATTTTAGTGTTAAAAAGCTCGACCCTAGCGAGCCCTTTTAGAATCCAATGCAGAAGTTCGATTTTCTTTTACATGGAATGGTTATCCAATACCCTGATCAGGGATGTATGTGGAGTCTGGTGACCTTTTATAATGAAGACTCTTCACTGAGGTGGCAATCCTTTCTCATTCTATTTTAATTTTTTCCTCTGCCCTTGATACCATTGCTCTTAGACCTCTAGTAGGAAATTATATGGCTTTCCAAGTGATCATGTTATGTGTGGTAATTTAGCCAAAGTATAACTGAGCACTTTACAAAGAGGACATTTTTTATTAAAAAAGATGAATCCCTCAATGTAAACTGCATGATAAAACAAAAATGTATATCACCCCTAGAGATGATAAGTTCAACTATTTATCTGGGAATAGAATAAATAAAATTTTGTTATTATTTATTTCCCCTAAATATGACTGATTATTTTCCTTTACATGTGTCTGTGCCTTCTTAAATCTTTATTATGACTGATCATATTAAATCTAATCTTACATAAAATCTCTTTTCAAATCAACATTCTCTTTCAATCTAATATATTTTCAGTCCATAATTTAAAGTCCTTTCAAAAGCTTTAACACAGCCATGCATTGTTCAATTTGCCCACATCATGCAAAATGGTATGTTATAAAAAAAACTGAGAGATAAACAGGAAAATTTGTTCAAGGATGATGAGAAAAGCACCTTTCCATGACAGTGTGAACAAATGGATTCAGAGATGAATATTATTTTATTTATGCTTCTGTATTCTCTTTATTTTAATTCTTAAAGAGCTGTTGAAAATGTTTAATAATGACTGAAGAGAAGAATGCACACCTCTGTGAATATATGATGCCCCAGGGAATTTACGCATTTGACAAGTAAAATAGTGGTTTAATATGTATTAATAAAACAGACTTGTTTTAAAAGTCGTGGGGATGTCGGAAATTGTACACCCGAATTGAGCCATGAATAATAGGCATTAGTCATATTTTGAAGATGCTTTGGCCAATTTTTAAAAAAGGAATCACATTTCAATGATCTCCTGGAGATGTGTATACTTGACCACTGTTAGGTTTCATGCCATTTAATTTTCAATGGTTGAGATTTTGGCTCAGCTTCAGTATTTGTATGTTCATGTATGATTGATATGCATCACTAAAATATATATTAAGTGAAAGAAGGTGGGCGGATAAACAAATATGAAGTTTTTGAATTACCTATTTCCCTAAAGTCAGCATCCTTTTGTGTTGCTTCATTATCAAAGATTGTAATCTCCCAATCATAGAAGGGAGTATGTTGCCCTCTGCTGGATGAATTTCATCCTTGGCTTTCAGAACCTTTCATCATACCCTGATAACTTGTAAACAGTTGTGTCACTCTTTCTCACCTTGTGGACCATACACATCACTTTTTCCTTTCTGTGTGTTGGCATGGTCCTTCATGAGCCTTAGGAGATTTTTGTTGGTTGTAAGTTATTTGTACAGTAGTACAATGGTTTCATTTTTGTACATGTCAATCTGTTTCTTTGCAAAAAAATTTTTGATAATATTTCCAATACATTCTCAAACATTACAATAGGTCAAAAAACAAGTATTCCTATATGGACACCTGCGTCATAATCTCTCTGCCATCGGGAACAGCACAATTGTGTCCAGAAAATCAAGAATATTTCCTTGAAACAAAACTCTGAGTGATGTAAACATTCAGTGCAGAATTGTGAAGTTAAGGTAAAATATGCATGCTACAGGAACTCTTCTATTTGAAGCCTTTTATTTTTACAGAGTTTTCAATTTAACGGGCTAAAATCTTTCCTTTAAAATTAACACTGACCGGGTATGAGGAAAAATTCTTTCTGACTAAGTAAGGATTTATTTTTATAGCAAAACAAATAAAAAACCATTTTTTAAATCATGTATACTTTAACAGAGGCTTAAAATTTCATTTTTCAATTTTAAATTCTCCAAATTGTTCTGTGAGAGAATATCGTCATTGTAAGCTGATGTAGAGTTAATATTCACCTCCAATGGAACGCATTCTTGTTTTCATAATGTATAATTATAACAGAAACTATAAGTTTAAAAAAAAAATCATGCTGTCGGTCAGGATTCTCAAACCTCTATTCCCAGCATGACTCCACACATGTCGGATTCTTTCTGACATATCATTAGTAAATATTATGTCATTTTTTCCACCAGCCACTGAATACACTTTACATTTAAAATGCACTTTCATCCCCTGACTTCAACATAACTGGCTAGTTGGTTGTATAGGCTGGGTCTGCAGTGCAGTCTCTTGGGTTTTAATTTTTCCCACATAATCCTGAGTTGTTGAGTGGAGTTTTCTTTCTGTTCAAATTTTCCAAAGGCAGCACATCACATGGCACAAGGAAATCACAGATTTGATTCTGTCCTCCATGATCCCGTTGCTCTTTCTTTACTGTTTTTAGCAGTGCCTTATCTCTTGTTGCTCTCTTTTTCAAACAATGCATTCTCCATGCCGACAAAGTCTGAATAATTAGTCTGCAAAAGAGTTTGGGCCACACCCCACTAAGGTCCCTGCTTTGAAGGAGGAGAAATAAGACAACACTTGCTAGTAAAAGGGAAACTAATCATGGCCATTTTTCTGGAACTGTATTGGCAAGATGACCAGTATTTTGCTGTGCCAAGCTCCAACCCTGCTAGCCCTTTTGGAATCCAATTCAGATGTTGAATTTCATTTTACACGAAAAGGTTATCCGTTGCCCTGATCTGGTGTATATGTTGTGTTTGGTGACCTTTGATAATGAAGTCTCTTCATTGAGATGGCCATACTTTCGCATTATATTCTTAATTCTTTCTCTGCCCTTGATCCCTTGCTCTTAGGAACCATATTTGGAAATAATATGGTTTTCAAAGAGATCTTGTTATTGGTGGTAATTAAGGCAAAGGACGTGTGAGAACTTTACAAAGATGATATTTTTTATTTAGAAAGATTGAATGCCTCAAAGCAAACAAATATTTATTTCACCGGTTAAGATTAAAATGTCCACCATATCACAGGGAATAAAATAATTAAAATTTGGTTATAATTTATTTCCCATAAATCAGATTGATTATTTTCCTTTACATGTGTCAGTGCATTCTTAAAATTTTATTGTGATGCATTATATTAAATCCAATCTTACCTAGAATCCCTTTTCAAATCAACATTCTCTTTGGAACTAATATGTGTTTCAGTTCATAATTTTAAATAAAAATTTCAACAACTTTAAAAAATCCATGCAATCTTCACTTTGTCCACATGATGCACTGTGGGTTGAATTATCAAAAAAACTGAGAGATAAACAGAAAAATTTGTTCAAGGATGGCAAGCAAACACATATGCATGTCATTGTCAACTAATAGATTAAGAGGTGAATAATATGTTTTTTATTTTCTGTATTCTCTTTATTTCCTATAATTCTTAAAGAGCTATCAAAAACAATTAATAATGATTGAAGAGAAGAATGCACACCTCTGTGATTATACGAAGGACCAGGGATGGTACACTTTGGATAAGTAATATTGCGGTTTATAATGATTTAATAAAAGAGACTTTTTTTAAATTGTGGGGGTGCCTGGGATTGTACACATAGTTTGAACCATGGATAATAGGCATTAGTCATGTTTTAAAGATGCTCTGGCAAATTGTTAAAAAAGAAATCACAATACAAAGTTCTGCTGGAGATATGTGTATGAGACTACTCTTATGGGTTTTGCCCCTATATTTTCTAAGTTTGAGATTTCTGCTCTTGGTGTCCGGTTTATGTATGGTCAGAAACGATTGATATGCATCCCTAAAAATATATATTATCAGAAAGAGGGTGGGGAGGGACAAATATGGAGCTTGGAATTACCAATTGCTCTAAACTGGTCTTCCTTTGTGTTTCTTCATTATCAGAGGTTGTAATCTGGCATGCATAGAATGGAGGGCGGTACCTTCTGTTTGATGCAATAGGTCCTTGATTTTATGAAACATTCCTCTTCCACATGATAACTTGTAAAGAGTTGAGGCACTCTTTCTCACATTGTGGAACTTACAGGTCCCTTTTGCATTTCTGGGTGTTGGCAACGTCCTTCATAAGCCATAGGAAATATTTGGTGGTTGGGAGTTACCTGTACAGTAGAACCTTGGTTTCAATTCTTATGTGTAGATTTGTTTCTTTGAAAGAATGATTTTGATTTTTTCTTCCAATTCATTTATCAAAAATTAAAATATGTCAAAAGGCCAGATATTTGTCTATGGACACCTGCATCATAATCTATGCTGCAAGGGCAACATCACAAAGAAGTCAAGAAAATCACCAATCGGTTCATCGAAAAAAAAAATACAGAGCAAGCTAAACATTCAGTAAAGAATCCTGAGGTCATGTAAAAAGAGGTCCTCTGATTTATTGATTTAAAATTATGGTTATTCAAATTGAAGAATCAGTGATAAACATTTCTTGTGCTCCCATTATTTTTCTGTCATTTAGAGTAGTGTTATATTATTCTTATAACTATTAGGAAGAAAATCTAGTCAAAAAATTAAGGTAAAATATGCATTCCCCACGAGCTCTCTATCTGTAACATTTTATTTTACAGAGTTTGTTCTTTAAATGGGCTAAAGTCTTTCCTTTCCAATTAACATTGACAAGGTATGAGGAAAAATTCTTCTTTCCTATATACAGGTCAATTTATATACCAAAATATATAAATAACCATTCTTTAAAATGTTTGTTTTGACTAAGACTTAAAATTCATTTTCTTTTATTTTAAATACTCCAAATTAGTCTATGAGAGTACAGCGTCATTCTCATCAGACTTATATCTAGTTTTCACCTCCAATTGGACACACTCTTGTTTTCTTTAATATATATTTCTAGCAGAATGTATAGATTAAAAAAAAAAAAACTTTTACACCGTCAGACAGTATACTCAAACCTATATTTGCCAGTATGACACCACATGTGTTGGAATCTTTTGGATAGATCATGAGAAAATATTATGGCATTTTTCCTCTAGCCACTGACATACTTTATGTATAAAATTCACTTTCATGCATTTCTTCAACATATCTGGCTAGTTGTTGGAATTGGCAGGGTGTGTATTGAAGATTCTTGTGATTTCATTTTTTCCACATTCTCCTGACATGGCTAGAGGAGCTTTCTTTCTTTCACAATTTTCAAAGAAGCCCCATACCACACTGAACATGGAAATCTGAGTTTGGAATCTTTCCTCCAGGATTCCAATGTTATCCTCTTTTCTGTTTTTAGCAGTCCCATCTCTCCTGCTGCTGTCATCACCAAACATCCTTTTCTCCCTGCCCACAAGGTCCATATAATTAGACTGAAAAAGTTTTGGTGACACACAATGCTTTGGTCCCTGCTTTGGAAGAGCAGAAAGAAGACAAGACTGGCCAGTAACCGGGAAATGAATCCTGTCCATTTTTCCTGGGACTGCATTGGCAGGATAACCAGGAATTTGGTGTGCCACACTTCCCCCCTACGAGCCCTTTTGGAATACAATGTTGCAGTACGATTTTATTTTACATTCAAAGGTTTCCCATTTCCCTGATGTAGTATATATGTGGTGTTGGGTGACCTTGCATAAATAAGGCTCTCCATTGAGATGGCAATACTTTCTCATTCTATTCTAATTTGTTCCTCTGCCCTTGATTTCATTGCTCTGAGTTTCTCTAATAGGAAATAATATGGTTTTCCAAGGGATCCTGTTATGTTTGGTAATTTAGGCAAAGGACGTGTGAGCACTTTACAAAGGGGAAGTTTTTTACTCAGAAAGAATGAATGCCTCAATGCAAACTGCACGATGAAACAAAAATTTATTTCACCCCATGAAATTATAAATTCCACAATTTCATGGGGAATAAAATAATTAAAAATTTTAAATAATTTTTCCCTAAAATCAGAGTGATTATTTCCCTTTATATGTGCCTGTGCCTCCTGAATTCTTTATTAAGATTGATTATATTAAATCTAATCTTACCTAAAATCCCTTTTCAAATCAACATTCTCTTTCAATCTAATATACGTTTCCATTCATAATTTTAAAATAAAGTATTTTCAATAGCTTTAAAAAAGCCAGGAATTTTTCACTTTGTCCACATGGTGCACTATGGGATGAGTTATTAAGATAACTGAGAGAGAAATGGAAAAAGGTGTTCAAGGATGCTGAGAAAAGCACCTTTGCATGGCAGTGTCAACAAATGGATTGAGAGCTGAATAATATTTTATTTAATGTTCTAGATTCTTTTTATTTATTATAATTCTTAAAGAGCTGTTGAAAACGCTTAGTAATGATTGAAGAGAAGAATGCACACCACTGTGATTATATGAAGGACCGGGGAATGTACACATTGGATAAGAAAGATAGTGGTTTAATATGTATTGGTAAAACAGATTTGTTTTAATAATCATGAGTATGTCTGGAACTGTACACCCAGTTAAGCGATGGATACTAGGCTTTAGTCATGTTTTAAAGATGTTCTTGCCAATTTTTCAAAAGGGAATCACAATTCAATTTTCCGCTGGAGATGTTTGTATGGGACGACTATTAGGTGTTATACCCCTTTATTTTCTTATGACGAGATATTTTTCTCTTGGCATCAGGTTTATATATGTTCATGAATGATTGACCTGCATCACTAAATATATATATTAAGTGAAAGCAGGGTGAGAGAGACAAATATGAAGCTTTGGAATTACCTATTTCTCTAAAATGGACTTCCTTTAGTGTTTCTTCAGTATGGAGGCTGTACTCTAGCATGCATAGAGTGGACATTTTATTCTTGACTGGTGAGAAATATGTTTGTTTAATCTTGCAGTTTACTGTGAGGCATTCATTCTTTCTAAGTAAAAAATGTCCTCTTTGTAAAGTGCTCACAGGTTCTTTACCTAAATTACCACACATAACAAGATCTCTTGGAAAACCATATTATTTCCAAATAGAGATCCTAAGAGCAATGGAATCAAGGGCAGAGGAAGAAATTAGAACATTGATTTTTATGAACCATTCCTCTTCTACATGATATCTTGTAAACAGTCGAGTCACTCTTTCTCACCTTGAGACCTTACAGGTCCCTTTTGCATTTCTGCGAGTTGGCAAGTTCCTTCATAAGCCAGAAGAGAAATTTGGATGCTGAGAGCTAGTTTTACTATAGTTCCTTGGTTTCAATTGTGTATATGTGGATATCTTTCTTGAGAATAACGATTTTGATTTTTTTTTCAATAATTCTCAAAAATTACAATATGACAAAAGAGCAGCTATTTGTATATGGACACCTGCATCACAATCTCTGCACCATCAACAACAGCACAATATCTTGAAAATCAGGAATGATTTCCTTGCAAAAAAAACAGGACCTTGTAACATTCAATAAACACTCATGAAATCATGTAAAAATAGGTCCTCTGAATTATCGATTCAAAATTGTGATTATTCCAAAAAGGAGAATCAGTGAGAAACATTCCTTGTGCTCCCATTATTTTTCTGCCAGTTAGAGTAGTTTAAAATTATTCCAATAAATAATAGGAAGAAAATATAGTCCAAAATTTTATGTAACATATGCATTCCACAGGAACTCTTCTATCTGTGGTCTTTTATTTTTACAGAGTTTGCTATTTAAAAGGGCTGTAGACTTCCCTTTGCAATTGACATTGACAGGTTTGTGGAAAAATTCATTTTGCTTAAGTAAAGATTGATATTATATACCAAAATATAGTATTAACCATTCTTTTAAAATGTATGTTTTAATGAAGTCTTAAATTTAATTTTTTTTTTTGTATTTTAAATAATCCCAATTACTCTATGAGAGAACACTGTCATTCTATTCTGACTTATTGCTAATTTTCAAGTCCAATTGTTCACATTCTTGTTTTCCTTAACATATATTTAAAATAGAATCTATAAATTAAAAAGAAACAAACACTTACGCAGTGGGTCAGAATTGTCAAACCTCTATTCCCAGCATGAATCCACATGTGTTTTAAACTTTCTGAAAGATCATGAGTAAATATTTTTGCATTTTTTTTCCACCAGCCACAGACTATATTTTATGCTTAAAATACCCTTTCGTACCCTGACTTCAACATATCTGGATAGTTGTTTTATGGGAAGTGTCTTTATTGAAGATGCTTGAGGTTTAATTTTTCCATATACACCTGTGTTGCTTGTTGGAGGTTTCTTTTTTTTTTTTCTTTTTTTTTTATTATGGGTAAAAATCAAAATTCTCACAATACATACAAACATTTGCAAAATTATATATAAATATATATGCATATATGTGTATTTGCTTACAAAAATGTTATTTATATATATATGTATATATATACATATATTTTAAGAGGTGCTTAGATTAACTAAAATATTACACAGAACCCACTGGGATTCCCATGTTGCCCACCTCCCACACCTCCCACCACATCCCACACAAACATCTCCCACAGTGTAGCCCACCAACCTCAATGAACTTACACATCCTGGAGCCTTGCCAACAACCATAGACCACAGTTCACACTGTAGACCAAACTCTCTCCCACTCAGTTCTGAGTGGTGTGTGCTGATTTAAAATGGCCTACATCCATTGCCACAACAGTACTCAGGACAACCTGCAACTCCCAAAGAAGCCCCTGTATTTCAACTGCTCATCCCCTCCCTACCCAAAAACTGTCAAGTGGCCACTGACTCCACCTCATTGTTATAATTTCTTGCATTGCAAGGATCACCATAGGTGAGCAAAAGAATACCATCAAGTCCACTCTAGTCCATAGTCCTTCCCCCAATCCAGAGGCGACTGGGATGGTGATGTCCACTCCAACTCCAAGTGAGAGAAAGCTTATATCCCATGGATATGGTGGGTGGGATGATCCTGCCTGCAGATGCAGGCCCTCTCCATTCCCTGAGATGGCCATTTCCCATCGTTGTCTACTCACCAGGTGACTTGGATGAGTCCATTCAGCTGTAGGGTAGGAGTTGCAGCTCCACCTATATTTCATGCACAACTGGCACATAGGTATGCGGGAGGCACCAGTCTCTGGAAGTATACCTAAGAAACTCCAGCATCACATGTAGGTTTGAATAGAAGGGACTGGTGAACCATGTGCAGAGAGGACTTATTTGAGTCTAATTCTGTCACTCTCAGGAGCACTGATTCCAAAATAGAACCCACTGTTAAGACATCAGTCTCTGGGGCTATCCCCCCTTATATATGACCAGGGTGTCTCCGGAGCTCTCAGGAAGCCCACTGAGTGGGGTGATAGGCACTTAGATGTTCTATGAGCTCCTACTGAGGTGTGCGTAAGAGTTACCTCTGGGATGACCTCCCGACTCTCTTTGAAGTCTCTTAGCCACTTGAACTCATTTGTCTTTACCATTTCCCCCTTTTATTCAAGGTCTTTTTCCAGTTGTGTTGCCAGTTGGCACTTGGGAAAAGTTTTCAATTAGCAATAATCGTGCCTCGGATAAACCTCATTGGCTACGATACTGCCACTGCACAAAGCTGCCAGTTGGCACTTGGTATTAATCCCTCGTTGCCAGGGAGGCTCATCCCCGGGAGCCACGTCCCACGTTGGGTGGAATGTAATGCAATCATATGCTGAGTTTGGCTTAGAGAGAGGCCACATTTGAGCAACAAGGAGGCTCTCAGGTGGCAACCCTTAGGCACCCCACAACTGCAGGCTAAGTCTCATTTACAAGAGCAAAAACTCACAAGGGTAGTCATCAATAAAAAAAAATAATAAAAAAAAAACCATCAGTGGGCCATCCTATTTTGACAGGCACTGTCCCTACACTCAGAGGACTATTGTTGCTCCCTTGGACACTGTGACAGAGCTCTCCAGGCTAGGAATTCAGATTCCTTCATTTATTGTGTGATTATCCACCCATCGTGACCATGCCCCATCCCCCGATCCTTTGAATGATTTTGTATATCTTTCATGCATATTCGGTTGAACCAATCCCCACGAACCCCCCCCAGACACCCTCCCCCCAATAATCCCCCACAGTACCCATTGTAACCCTTCTGTGATCCAAATCCTCCATGAACATTTAGTCCATAAAATAATCAAATACACTTACTAGGAAAAAGAAACAAGTGTGATAAATTTACATGCAAGAGACAAACATAAGGAAACTCAGGGGAAAAAAAAAGAGAGGAGAAAAAAAAACAAATAATCAAACAAAGAACAAACAAAATAAAATATAATTAGTGGATTGGGACATTCAAAAAATGGGCAAAAAAGCAAAGGAAATGCCTTTAAAATATATATATATATATTCATTTTTATTTCCTTTCTCTCTTCTTTTTTCCCTTTCTTCCTTCCCTTTATCACTGTGTTATCGGATGTCTGGTGTGCCATGACACCTTCCTCCTCTCAATCCCCATTGTCTCCCAATTTTTCATTTAATTTTCAAAGAAGTTTTAGGTCACATCAAAGTCACACACGGAGTGCTGGAGACTCCCAGATACCAAACCACCCCCGCTTCCCCACCCCATATTAACTCCCCCTCCTTTTTTTTTGGTTGTTAGCATTGTTATAACTGTTATGCAGATAGCAAAATATAGCAAATAAACATTGTCAGTGATTTACAGTATAGTTTACAATTTAGATGATACAGTTAAATAATTTTGATGATATTTACCATGTCCTGTGTCCATTACTGAAAGGTAATGAAGAACCTTCCCCATGACCACCAAACATCCCATTAGATCTTGACTGTTCCCTTCTCCCCAGGCCCCCAGGGCCCATGATACCCCCTCTCCTAACCCATGGAATGTCAAGATTTACAGTTACATGCCCTGGGGATTTGGAAGTTTCTTTTTTAATTTTCAATCAGTGCTGCAGCACACTGTGCAGATGAATTAGCTCTTGTTTGCTATTCTTCAGGATTCCATTGTTAACCTCTTTCTGTTTTTAGCAATGCCTTCTCTCCTGCTGATGTCTTTTCCAAACAACCCATTCTTCCATGCCCCCAATGTCCAAATAATTATCCTGCAGAATTGTCTGTGCCACATCCAGCTAAGGTCCCTGCTTTGGAGGAGCAGAAAGAAAACAAGCCTGGCCAGTAACAGGGAAAGAAATCCTGGGATTCGTCATGGGACTGTAATGGCAGGATGACCAGGATTTTAGTGTTAAAACACTCCACCCCTGCGAGCCCTTTTGGAATCCAATGCAGAAGTTCGATTTCATTTTACATGGAAAGGTTATCCATGGCCCTGATCTGGGATTTACGTGGTGTCTGGTGATATTTTATAATGAAGACTCTTCACTGAGGGGGCAATCCTTTCTCATTCTATTCTAATTTTTTCCTCTGCCTTGATTCCATTGCTCTTAGATCTCTAGTAGGAAATTATATGGTTTTCCAAGGGAACTTGTTATATGTGGTAATTTAGCCAAAGTATAAGTGAGCACTTTTCAAAGAGGTCATTTTATTACTAAGAAATAATGAATCCCTCAAAATAAACTGCATGATAAAACAAAATTTTTTTTCTCCCGTAGAGATTATAAGGTCCACTATTTGCCATGGAATAGAATAATTAAAATTTTGTTACTATTTACTTCCCCTAAATATGACAGACTATTTTCCTTTACAAATGTCTGTGCCTTCTTAAAATTTATTATGATTGATAATATTATATCTAATCTTATGTAAAATCCCTTTTCAAATCAACATTCTTTTTCAATCTAATATATTTTCAGTCCATAATTTAAAGCCCTATCAAAAGCTTTAACACAGCCTTGTATTGTTCACTTTGCCCACATCATGCACTATTGGAAGAGTTATCAAATAAAACTGTGAAATAAACTGAAAAATTTGTTCAAAGGTGGTGAGAAAAGCACCTTTTCATGCTACTGTCAACAAATGGATTGAGAGGTGAATAATATTTTATTTATTCTTCTGGATTCTCTTTATTTATTTTAATTCTTAAAGAGCTGTTGAAAATGTTTAATAATGATTGAAGAGAAGAATGCACACCTCTGTGAATATATGACGCACCTGGGAATGTACACATTTGATCAATTAGATAGTGGTTTAATATGTATTAATATATCAGACATGTTTTAAAAGTCCTGGGTATGTCTGAAATTGTACACCCTAGTTGAGCCATGAATAATAGGCATTAGTCATATTTTAAAGATACTTTTGCCAATTTTTAAAAAAGGAATCACAATTCAATGATCTCCTGGATATGTGTGTATTGCAACACTGTTCGTTTTCATGCCCCTTAATTTTCTAATGTTGAGATTTTGGCTCTTGGCTTCAGCTTTTGTATGTTCATGTATGATTGATATGCATCCCTAAATATATATATTAAGGGAAAGATTGTGTGGAGAAAAAAATATGAACCTTTGAAATTACCTATTTCCCTAAAGTCAGCTTCCTTTAGTGTTGCTTCATTATCAAAGATTGTAATCTCCCAAGCATAGAAGGGAGTACGGTGCCCTGTGCTGGATGGATTTGTTCCTTGAATTTGAGAACCCTTGGTCTTACCCTGATAACATGTAAACAGCTGATTCACTCTTTCTCACCTTGAGGTCCATTCACGTTACTTTTTCCTTTCATTGTGTTGGCATGGTCCTTCATAAGCCTTAGGAGAATATTGGAGTCTGTAAGTTATATGTACAGTAGTTCAATGGTTTCATTTTTGTATATGTCCATCTGTTTCTTTGCAAAAATATTTTGAAAATATTTCTGATACATTCTCAAAAATTACAATATGTCAAAAAGCAGGTATTCCTATATGGACACCTGTAGCACAATATCTCTGCCATCAGGAACAACACAATTGTGTCGAGAAAATCAGGAATATTTCCTTGAAACAAAACCCCGAGTGATGTAAACATTCAGTACAGAATTGTGAAGTCATGTAAAATGATGTCCTCTGGATTATTGATTTAAAATTTTGATTATTCAAAAAACGAGTCATCTGTGAGAAGCATTTCTTGTCCTCTCATTATTTTTCCTCGAGTTCGAGTTGTTTAATATTATTCCAATAATTATTAGGAAGAAACTCTAGTCCAAAAGTTAGTGTAAAATATTCATGTCACAATAACTCTTCTATTTGAAGCCGTTTATTTTTATAGAGATTTCTATTTAATGGGCTAAAATCTTTTCTTTCAAATTTATACTGACAGGGTATGGGGAACAATTCTTTCTGACGAAGCAAGGATTGATTTTTACAGCAAAACATATAATTAACCATTTCTTTAAACATGTATACTTTAACAAAGGCTTAAAATTTCTTTTATCAATTTTAAATTCTTCAAATTTCTCTATGAGAGACTATCGTCATTGTAAGCTGATGTAGAGTTAATTTTCACCTCCAATGGGACACATTCTTGTTTTTTTAAGGTGTAATTATAACAGAATCTATAAGTAAAAAAAAAAAAACTTTTATGCTGTCGGTCAGGATTCTCAAACCTCTATTCCCAGCATGACTCCACACATGTCAGATTCTTTCTGACAGATAGTAAGAAAATATTATGGCATTTTATCCACCATCCACTGACTACACTTTATGTTTAAAATGCACTTTCATTCCCTGACTTCAACATAGCTGGCTAGTTGGTTGTATAGGATGGGTCTACATTGCAGTCTCTTGGGTTTTAATTTTTCCCACATAATCCTGAGTTGGTGACTGGAGTTTTCTCTCTGTTCCAATTTTCAAAAAGAAACACACCACATGGCACAATGAAATCACAGCTTGGGTTCTGTCCTCCATGATTCCGTTGTTCTCGTCTTTACTGTTTTTAGAAGTGCCTAATCTCTTGCTGCTCTCCTTTTCGAAGAGGGCATTCTCCATGCCCCGCAAGTCTGAATAATTAGTCTGCAAAAGTGTTTGGGCCACACCCAACTAAGGTCCCTGGTTTGAATGAGCAGAAAGAAGACAAGACTGGCCAGTAAAATGGAAACAAATCCTGGCCACTTTTCTGGGACTGCATTGGCAAGATGATGAGGAATTTAATGGGCCACACTCCACCACTGCTAGCCCTTTTGGAATCCAATGCAGAAGATCGATTTCATTTTACACGGAAAGGTTATCCATTGCCCCGATCTGGGGTATATGTGGTGTTTGATGACCTTTTATAATGAATGCTTTTCATTGAGATGGCAATACTTTCTGATTATGTTCTCATTTCTTCCTCTGCCCTTGATTCTCTTGCTCTTAGGATCCCTATTTGGAAATAATATAGTTTTCAAAGAGATCTTGTTATGTGTGGTAATTTTTGACAAAGGACGTGTGAGCACTTTACAAAGAGGACATTTTTTACTTAGAGAGATTGAATGCCACAAAGTAAACTGCACGATGAAACAAATATTTATTCCACCTGTCATGATTAAAATGTCCACTATATCATGCTGAATAAAATAATTAAAATTTTGTTATAATTTATTTCCCATAAATCAGACTGATTATTTTCCTTTAAATGTGTCAGTGCATTCTTAAAACTTTATTAAGATTGATTATATTAAATTTAATCTTACCTAGAGTCCCTTTTAAAATCAACATTCTCTTGGGAACTAATATGCATTTCAATTCATAATTTTAAAATAAAAATTTCAACAGCTTTAAAAAATCCATGCAATGTTCACTTTGTCAACATGATGCCCTATGGGTGGAATTATCAAAAAAAATTGAGAGATAAACAGAAAAAGTTGTTCAAGGATGGCAAGCAAAGCACAAATGCATGTCAGTGTCAATAAATATGTTAAGAGGTGAATAATTTGTTTTTTTATTTTCTGAATTTTATTTATTTCCTATAATTCTTAAAGAGGGGTTTAAAACATTTAATAATGATTGAAAAGAAGAATGCATACCTGTGTGATTATATGAAGGACCAGGGAGGGCACACATTGGATAAGTATTATAGTGATTTTATATGATTTAATAAAAGAGTATTTTTTTTTTAATTCTGGGTTTGTCTGGGATTGTACACATAATATGAGCCATGTATAATAGGCGTTAGTCATGTTTTAAAGACGCTCTGGCCAATTGTTAAAAAAGAAATCACAATTCAAGATTCTGCTGGAGATAAGTGTATGAGATTACTGTTGGGTGTTTTGCCCTTATATTTTCTAAGGTTGAGATTTCTGCTCTCAGTGTCAGGATTATGTATGTTCATAAATGATTGATATGCATCACTAAAAATATATATTATGAGAAAGAGGGTGGGGAGGGACAAATATGAATCTTGGAATTACCTATTTCTCTAAAGTTGTCTTCCTTTGTATTTCTTCATTATCAGAGGTTGTAATCTGGCAGGCATAGAATGGAGGGCGGTACCCTCTGCTTGATGCAATAGTTCCTTGACTTTTATGAACCATTCCTCTTCCACATGATAACTTGTAAAAATTTGAGGAACTCTTTCTCACCTTGTGGACCTTACAGTTCCCATTTGCACTTCTGGGTGTTGGCACGGTCCTTCATAATCCATAGGAGATTTTGGAGGCTCGGAGATAGTTTTACTGTAGTTCCTTGGTTTCAATTTTTATGTGTAGATCTGTTTCTTTGTAAGAATGATTTTGATTTTTTCTTATACTACATTTATCAAAAATTAAAATATGTCAAAAGACCAGGTATTTGTCTATATACACCAGCATCACCATTTCTGCTCCAAGGGCAACGACCAGATGATGACCAGAAAATCAGCAATGGTTTCCTTGAAAAAAAAATGCAGAGCCTGATAAACATTCAGGAAAGAATTCTGAGGTCATGTAAAAAGAGGTACTCTGAATTATCGATTTAAAATTGTGGTTATTCAAAATGAAGAATCAGTGAGAAATATTACGTCTGCTCCCATTATTTTTCTGTCATTTAGAGTAGTGTTATATTATTCCAATAACAATCAGGAATAAAATCTAGTAAAAAAATTAACGTAAAATATGCACTCCACAAGATCTCTCTATCTGTAGCATTTTATTTTACAGAATTTACTCTTTAAAAGGGCTAAAGTCATTCCTTTCCAATTAACATTGACAGGGTATAGGGAAAAATTCTTATTTCCTATGTACAGGTCGATTTATATTCCAAAATATATAAGTAACCATTTTTTTTAAATGTTTGTTTTAACGAAGAATGAAAATTTATTTTTTTTTATTTTAAATACTCCAAATTAGTCTATGATAGAACAACATCATTCTATTCACACCTATATCTAGTTTTCAACTCCAATTGGACCAAATCTTGTTTTCCTTAATATATATTTCTAACAGAAACTATAAATTAAAAAAAAAAAACTTTTACACATTCAGTCAGGATACTCAACACTCTATACCTCAGTATGACACCACACGTATTGGTATGTTTCTGAAAGATCATGAAAAAATATTATGGCATTTTTCCACTAGCCACTGACCATACTTTCGGTTTAAAATTCACTTTCACACACTTCTTCAACATATCTCACTACTTGGTGGTATTGGCAGTGTCTGTATTGAAGATTCTTGTGATTTCATTTTTTCCACATTCTCCTGAGGTGGCTAGAGGAGTTTTCTTTCTTTCACAATTTTCAAAGAAGCACCATATCACACTGCACAAGGAAATCTGCGTTTTGATTCTTTCCTCCAGGATTCCATTGTTATCCTCTTTTCTGTTTTTAGCAGTGCCATCTCTCCTGCTGCTGTCTTCTCCAAACAACCCTTTCTCCCTGCCCACAAGGTCCAAATAATTAGGCTGAAAAAGTGTTGGTGACACACAACGCTATGGTCCCTGCTTTGGAAGATCAGAAAGAAGACAATACTGGACAGTAAAAGGGAAATGAATCCTGTCCATTTTTCCTGGGACTGCATTGGCAGGATGACCAAGAATTTGGTGGGCCACACTTCCCCCCAGTGAGCCCATTTGGAATCCATTGCTGAAGTACGATTTTATTTTACATGCAAAGATTTCCCATTGCCCTGATGTAGTATATATGTGGTGTTTGGTGGCCTTTGATAAGGAAGGCTCTTCATTGAGATGGCAATACTTTCTTATTCTATTCTAATTTCTTCCTCTGCCTTTGATTACATTGCTCTGAGTATCTCTAGTTGGAAATAATATGGTTTTCAAGGGATCCTGTTATGTTTGGTAATTTAGGCAAAGGACATGTGAGCACTTTACAAAGGGGATGTTTTTCACTCAGAAAGAATGAATGCCTCAATGCAAACTGCTCAATGAAACAAAAATTTATTTCACCCCTTAAGATTATAATTTCCACAATTTCATGGAGAATAAAATAATTAAAAAATTTTAATAATTTATTTCCCTAGTATCAGACTGATTATTTTCCTTTACATGTGCTTGTGTCTCCTTAAATCTTTATTAAGACTGATTATATTAAATCTAATCTTACCTAAAATCCCCTTTCAAATAAACATTCTCTTTCAATATAATATATGTTTCCATTCATAATTTTAAAATAAAGTCTTTTGAATAGCTTTAAAAAAGCCATGCATTTTTCTCTTTGTCCACATGATGCACTATGGGATGAGTTATTAAGATAACTGAGAGAGAAATGGAAATAGTTGTTCAAGGATGCTGATAAAAGCACCTTTTCATGGCAGTGTCAACAAATGGATTGAGAGCTGAATAATATTTTATTTACTGTTCTGGATTCTATTTATTTATTATAATTCTTAAAGAGCACTTTAAAACGTTTAGTAATGATTGAAGAGAAGAAAGCACACCACTGTGATTATATGAAGGACCGGGGAATGAACACATTGGATAAGAAAGATAGTGGTTTAATATGTATTAATAAAACAGATTTGTTTTAATAATCGTAAGTATGTCTGAAACTGTACACCCTGTTAAGTGATGGATAATAGGCAGTAGTCATGTTTTAAAGATGTTCATGGCAATTTTTTAAAAGGGAATCGCAATTCAATGTTCTGCTGGAGATGTGTGTATGGGACGACTGTTAGGTATTATGCCCCTTTATTTTCTTATGATGAGATTTCTATTCTCGTTGTCAGGTTTATATATGTTCATGTATGATTGAGATGCATCACTAAAAATATGTATTAAGGGAAAGCAGGGGGAGAGAGGAAAATATGAAGCTTTGGAATTACCTATTTTTCTAAAGTGGACTTCCTTTTGCATTTCTTCAGTATGGAGGCTGTAATCTGGCATGCCTAGAGTGGACATATTATACTTGACCAGTGAATTAAGTATTTGTTTAATCGTTAAGTTTACTTTAAGGCATTCATTCTTTCTAAGTAAAAAATATCCTCTTTGTAAATTGCTCACACGTCCTTTGCCTAAATTATCACACATAACAAAATCCCTTGGAAAACCATATTATTTCCAAATAGAGATCCTAAGAGCAATGGAATCAAGGGCAGAGGTAGAAATTAGAACATTGATTTTTATTAACCATTCCTCTTCTACATGATATCTTGTAAACAGTTGAGTCACTCTTTCTCAGCTTGGGGACCTTACCGGTCCCTTTTGCATTTCTTGGTGTTGGCAATGTCCTTCATGAGCCAGAAGAGAAATTTGGATGTTGGGAACTAGTTTTAGTCTAGTTCATTGCTTTCATTTGTGTATATGTGGATATGTTTCTTGGTAAGAATGATTTTGTTTTTTTTCACAATAATTCTCAAAAATTACAATATGACAAAAGAGCAGCTATTTGTTTATGGACACTGGCATCACATTCTCTGCACCATCAGCAACAGCCCAATAATGTCTTGAAAATCAGGAATGGTTTCCGTGAAAAGAAATCCATAACCTTGTAAACATTGAATAAACACTCATGAAGTCTTGTAAAAAGAGATCCTCTGAATTATCGATTCAAAAATGTGATTATTTCAAAAAGGAGAATCAGTGAGAAACATTTCTTCTGCTCCCATTATTTTTCTGTCAGTTAGGGTAGATTAAAATTATTCCAATATATAATAGGAATAAAATGTAGTCCACAATATAACGTAAAGTATGCATTCCACAGGAATTCTTCTATCTGTTTTCTTTATTTTTACAGAGATTACTTTTTAAAAGGCCTAAAGACTTTGCTTTCCAAATAACATTGACAGGGTAGCGGGAAAAATTCATTTTCCCTAAGTAAGAATTGATTTATATACCATAATATAGTATTATCCATTCTTTTTAATTGTATGTTTTAATGAAGTCTTAAATTTATTTTTTGTATTTTAAATTCTCCCAATTACTCTAAGAGAGAATACTGTCATTCCGTTCTGACTTATTGCTGATTTTCACATCCAATTAGTCACATTCTTGTTTTCCTTAATATATATTTATAATAGAATCTATAAATTAAAAAAAAAAAAAACATTTATGTAGTCGGTCAGAATTGTCAAACCTCTATTCCCAGCATGACTCCACATGTGTTTCAAACTTTCTGAAAGTTGATGTGTAAATATATTTTATTTTATCCACCTACCACTGACTATACTTTATGTTTAAAATACACTTTCTTACCCTGACTTCAACATATCTTGATAGTTGTTTTTTTTGGGAAGTGTCTTTATTGAAGACGCTTGAGGTTTATTTTATCCACATACCCCTGAGTTGACTATTGGAGGTTTCTTTCTATTTCAATTTTCAACCAACACTGCAGCACACTGTACAGATGAATCAGCACTTGGTTGCCATTGTTCAGGATTCCATTGGTCACCTCTGTCTGTTTGTAGGAAAGCCTTCTCTCCTGCTGCTGTATTTTCCAAACAGCCCATTCTTCCATGCCCCCAAGGTCCAAATTATTATCCTGCAGAGGTGTTTGTGCCGCATCCAGCTAAGATCCCTGCTTTGGAGGAGCAGAAAGAAGACAAGCCTGGCCAGTAATAGGGAAACAAATCCTGGCCGTTTGTCATGGGACTGCATTGGCAGGATGACCAGGATTTTAGTGTTAAAAGGCTCCACCCCTGTGAGGCCTTTTGGAATCCAATGCAGAATTTCGATTTCAATTTACATGGAAATATTAACCATTGCCCTGATCTGGGATATACGTGGTGTTTGGTGATCTTTTATAATGAAGACTCTTCACTGAGGGGGCATTCCTTTCTCATTCTATTCTAAATTTTTCCTCTGCCCTTGATTCCATTGCTCTTAGGATTTCAGGTTGGAAATTTTATGGTTTTCCAAGTGATCTTGTTATGTGTGGTAATTTAGCCAATGTATAAGTGAGCATTTCACAAAGAGGACATTTTTTATTAACAAAGAATCAATCCCTCAAAGTAAACTGCAGGATAAAACGAAAATTTATTTCACCCCTGGAGATTATAAGGTCTGTGCCTTTTTAAATCTTTATTATGATTGATCATATGAATTCTAATTTTACCTAAAATCACTTTTCAAATCAACATTCTCTTTCAATCTAATACACGTTTCAGTCCATAATTTAAAGTCCTTTCAAAACCTTTAACACAGCCATGCATTGTTCACTTGGCCCACATCATGCACTATTGGATGATTTATCAAAAAAAAATGAGAGATAAAAGGAAAAAATTTGTAGAAGGATGGTGAGAAAAGCACCTTTGCATGGCAGTGTCAACAAATGGATTGAGAGATGAATAATATTTTATTTATTCCTCTGGATTATCTTTATTTATTTTAATTCTTAAAGAGCTGTTGAAAAAATTTAATAATGATTGAATAAAAGAATGCACACCTCAGTGAATATATGACAAACCAGGGAATGTACGCATTTGATAAGTAAGGTAGTGGTTTAATATGTATTAATAAAACAGAATTGATTTAAAAGTTGTGGGGATGTCTGAAATTGTACACCCTAGTTGAGCCATGAATAATAGGCATTAGTCATATTTTAAAGATGCTTTTGTCACTTTTTAAAAAAATAATCACAATTCAACAATCTCCTGGAAATGTGTGTACTGGACCACTGTTAGTTTCATGCCCCTTAATTTTCTAAGGTTGAGATTTTGGCTCTCAGCATCAGCTTTAGTATGTTCATGTATGATTGATATGCATCCCTAAAAATATTTATTAAGGAAGAGAGAGTGCGGAGAATCAAATAAGAAGCTTTTGAATTACCAATTTCCCTAAAGTCAGCTTCCTTTAGTGTTGCTTCATTATCAAAGTCTGTAATCTCCCAAGCATAGAAGGGAGTACGGTGTCCTCTGCTGGATGGATTTGGTCCTTGACTTTGAGAACCTTTGGTCCTACCCTGATAACTTGTAAAAAGTTGAGTCACTCTTTCTTACCTTGTGGTCCATTCAAGTCACTTTTCCCTTCTCTGTGTTGGAATGGTCCTTCCTAAGCCATAGGAGAATTTTGGAGGCTGTAAGTTATTTGTATAGTAGTTCAATGGTTTCATTTTTGTATATGTCGATCAGTTTCTTTGCAAAAATTTTTTTGAAAATATTTCCAATACATTCTCAAAAATTACAATATGTCAAAAAGCAGGTATTCCTATATGGACACCTGCATCACAATCTCTCTGCCATCGGGAACAACCCAATTGTGTCCAGAAAATCAGGAATATTTCCTTGAAATAAAACCCCAAGTGATGTAAATATTCAATACAGAATTGTGAAGTCATGTAAAATGATGTCCTCTGGATTATTGATTTAAAATTGTGATTATTCAAAAAAGGAGTCATCAGTGAGAAGCATTTCTTGTCTTCCCATTATTTTTCCTTGAGGTAGAGTTGTTAAATGTTATTCAAATAATTATTATGAAGAAAGTCAAGTCCAAAAGTTAAGGTAAAATATGCATGTCACAGGAACTCTTCTATTTGAAGCCTTTTATTTTTACAGAGTTTTCTATTTAATGGGATAAATCTTTCCTTTCAAATTAACACTGACAGGGTATGGGGAAAAATTCTTTCTGCCTAAGTAAGGATTTATATTTATAGCAAAACATATAATTAGCCATTTTTTAAAACATGTATATTTTAACAAAGTCTTAAAATTTCTTTTTTCAATTTTAAATTCTCGAAATTTCTCTATGAGAGAATTTCGTCATTGTAAGATGACGTAGATTTAATTTTCACCTCCAATGGGACACATTCTTGTTTTTTTAAGGTATAATTATAAGAGAATCTATAAGTTAAAAAAAATTTTATGCTTTCAGTCAGGATTCTCAAACCTCTATTCCCATGATGACTCCACACATGTCAGATTCTTTCTGACAGATCATGGGAAAATATTATGTCATTTTTGCCACCAACCACTGACTACACTTTACATTAAAAATGCACTTTCATACCCTGACTTCAACATAACTGTCTAGTTGGTTGTATAGGATGGGCCTATAGTGCAGTCTCTTGGGTTTTAATTTTTCCCACATAATCCTGAGTTGGAGAGAGGAGTTTTCTTTCTTTTCCAATTTTCAAAAAGCAGCACACCACACGGCACAAAGAAATCACAGCTTGGGTTCTGTCCTCCATGATTCCGTTGTTCTCCTCTTTACTGCTTTTAGCAGTGCCTATCTCTTGCTGCTCTCTTTTTCAAAGAGTGCATTCTCCATGCCCCCAAAGCCTGAATAATTAGTCTGCAAAAGTGTTTGGGCCACACCCTACTAAGGTCCCTGCTTTGAAGGAGCAGAAAGAAGACAAGACTGGCCAGTAAAAGGGAAACAAATCCTGGCCATTTTCTCTGGTACGGAATTGGCAGGATAACCTGGATTTTGGTGTGCCACACTCCACCCCTGCTAGCCCTTTTGGGATCCAATGCAGAAGTTCGATTTCATTTTACATGGAAAGGTTATCCATTGCCCTGATCTAGGATGTGTGAGGTGTCTGGTGACCTTTTATAATGAAGACTTTTCACTCAGGTGGCAATGCTTTCTCATTCTATTCTAATTTTTTCCTCTGCCCTTGATTCCATTGCTATTAGACCTCTAGTAGGAAATTATATGACTTTCCAAGTCATCTTGTTTTGTGTGGTAATTTAGCCAAAGTATAAGTGATCACTTTACAAAGAGGACATTTTTTACTAAGAAAGAATGAATCCCTCAATATAAACTGCATGATAAAACAAAAATATATTTCACTCCTAGAGATTATAAGATCCACTATTTCCCAGGGAATAGAATAATTAAAATTTTGCTATTATATATTTCCCCTAATATGACTGATTATTTTCCTTTACATGTGTCTGTGCCTTCTTAAATCTTTATTATCACTGATCATATTAAATCTAATCTTACCTAAAATCCTTTTTCAAATCAACATTCTCTTTTAACCTAATATAATTTTCAGTCCATAATTCAAAGTCTTTTCTAAAGCTTTAACACAGCCATGCATTGTTCACTTTGCCCACATCATGCCCGATGGGATGAGTTATAAAAAAAAACTGAGAGATAAATGGAAAAATTTGTTCAAGGATGGTGAGGAAAGCACCTTTGCATGTCAGTGTCAACAAACGGATTGAGAGGTAAATAATATTTCATTCATGTTTCTGGATTCTCTTTATTTATTTCAATTCTTTTTTTTTTTTTTAATATAAGTGCATATATGTGTATTTGCTTACAAAAATGTTGTATATATATATATATACATATATTTTAAGAGGTGCTTAGATTACCCAAATTATTACATGGAACCCTTTGGGATTCCCACGTTGCCCACCTCCCACACCTCCCATCACATCCCACACAAACATCTCCCACAGTGTGGCCCACCACCCTCAATGAACTTACACCTCCTGGAGCCTTGCCACCAACCATAGACCACAGTTCACACTGTAGACCAAACTCTCTCCCACTCAGTTCTGAGTGGTGTGTGCTGATTTAAAATGGCCTACATCCGTTGCCACAACAGTACTCAGGACAACCTCCAACTCCCAAAGAAGCTACTGTATTTCAACTGCTCATCCCCTCCCTACCCCAAAAGTGTCAAGTGGCCACTGGCTCCACCTCATTGTTATAATTTCTTGCATTGCTAGAATCACCATATGTGAACAAGAGGATACCATCAAGTCCACTCTAGTCCGTAGTTCTTCCCCCAATCCTGAGGGAACTGGGATGGTGATGTCCACTCCACCTACAAGTGAGAGAGGGCTTATATCCCATGGATATGGTGAGTGGGATGATCCTGCCTGCAGATGCAGGCCCTCTCCATTCCCTGGGATGGCCATTTCCCATCGTTGTCTCCTCACGAGGTGACTTGGATGAGTCCATTAAGCTGTAGGGTAGGAGTTGTAGCTCCACCTAGATTTCATGAACACCTGGCACATAGGTAGGTGGGAGGCTCCAGTCTCTGGAAGTATACCTAAAAACTCCAGCATCGCATATAGGTTTGAATAGAAGGGACTGGTGAACCATGTGCAGGGAGGACTTATTTGAGTCTAATTCTGTCACTCTCAGGAGCACAGATTCCAAAATAGAACCCACTGATAAGGCATCAGTCTCTGGGGCTATCCCCCCTTATATAGGACCAGGGTGTCTCCGGAGCTCTCAGGAACCCCACTGAGTGGGGTGATAGGCACTTAGATGTTCTATGAGCTCCTACTGAGGTGTGCGTAAGAGTTACCTCTGGGATGACCTCCTGACTCTCTTTGAAGTCTCTTAGCCACTTGAACTCATTTGTCTTTATCATTTCCCCCTTTTATTCAAGGTCTTTTTCCAGTTGTGTTGCCAGTTGGCACTTGGGAAAAGTTTTCAATTAGCAATAATCGTGCCTTGGATAAACCTCATTGGCGATGATACTGCCACTGTGCAAAGCTGCCAGTTGGCACTTGGTATTAATCCTTCGTTGCCAGGGAGGCTCATCCCCAGGAGTCATGTCCCACGTTGGGAGGAAGGTATTGCAATCATATGCTGAGTTTGGCTTAGAGAGATGCCACATTTGAGCAACAAGTAGGCTCTCAGGTGGCAACCTTTAGGCACCCCACAACTGCCAGCTAATTCTCTTTTACAAGAGCAAAGACTCACAAGGGTAGTCATCAATTAAATAACAAACAAACAAACAAACAAACAAAGAAACAAAAACATCAGTGGGTCATCCTATTTTGACAGGCACTGTCCCTACACTCAGAGGACTATTGTTGCTCCCTTGGACAATGTGACAGAGCTCTCCAGGCTAGGAATTCAGATTCCCTCATTTATTGTGTGATTATCCACCCATCGTGACCATGCCCCATCCCCCAATCCTTTGAATGATTTTGTATATCTTTCATGTATATTCAGATGAACCAATCCCCTCCAATAATCCCCCACAGTACCCATTGTAACCCTTCTGTGATCCAAATCCTCCATGAACATTTAGTCCATAAAATAATCAAATACACTTACTAGGAAAAAGAAACAAGTGTGATAAGCGTACATGCAAGAGACAAACATAAGGAAACTCGGGAAAAAAAAAAGAGAGAGAGAAGGAAAAAAAACAAGTAAACAAACAAAGAACAAAACAAAATAAAATATAATTAGTGGATTGGAACATTTAAAAAATGGGCAAAAAAGCAAAGGAAATACCTTTAAAAATATATATATATATATTCATTTTTTCTCCTTTCTCTTTTCTTTTTTCCCTTTTTTCCTTCCCTTTATCACTATGTTATCGGATGTCTGGTGTGCCATGACATCTTCCTCCTCTCAATCCCCATTGTCTCCCAATTTTTCATTTAATTTTCAAAGAAGTTTAGGTCACAGCAAAGTCACACACGGAGTGCGGGAGACTCCCAGATACCAAACCACCCCCCCTTCCCCACCCCATATTAACTCTGCCCCCTTTTTTTTGGTTGTTAACATTGTTATAACTGTTATGCAGATAGCAAAATAGAACAATTAAACATTGTCAGTGATTTACAGTATAGTTTACAATTTAGATGATACTTTTTAATAAATTTGATGATATTTACCATGTCCTGTGTCCATTACTGTAAGGTAATGAAAAACCTTCCCCATTACCAGCAAACAACCCATTAGATCTTGACTGTTCCCTTCTCCCCAGCCCCCCAGGGCCCATGATACCCCCTCTCTCAACCCATGGAATGTCAAGATTCACAGTTACATGTCCTGGGGATTTGAACCAGCCCTTCCTAATCCACCCACCCCCCAGTGCTGCACCACCAAACCCAGGAACACCACCACTCATCTGCCCCATCACCCAACATGCAACCACAGTCTATCCCTTTACCATAGATTATGTCCATATGGGTGAAGGCTCAAAGCCTGCTCTTCTCTTACTCTCCTTTGTTAACCTATCTTTCAGACAATGGTTCTCAGAGACCGCTCACTATCCTCAGTTCAGATCAGTGAGGTCATATACTGTTCATCCTTCAGTGCCTGGCTTGCTTCACTCAACATAAGGTCTTCAAGATTCATCCACGTTATTCCATGTGTTAGCACTTTGCTCCTTCTTACAGCTGAGTAATATTCCATTGTATGTATGCACCACATTTTGCTTATCCATTCGTCTTCAACAGGGCACCGGGCTGATTCCAACTTTTGGCAATGGTGAACAATGCCTCTATGAACATTGGTGTGCATATATCTGTTTGTATTTTTGTTTTCAGTTCTTCTGGGTATATACCCAGCAGTGGAATTGCTGGATCATATGGAAGATCTATTGCTAGTTTTCTGAGGAACCGCCAAACTGTCCTCCACAGTGGCTGGACCATACTGCAGTCCCATCAGCAGTGGATGAGGGTTCCTATTCCTCCACATCCTCTCCAACATTTAGTGTCTCCTGTTTTTTTAATAGCTGCCATTCTGATGGGTGTAAGATGGTATCTCATTGTAGTTTTGATTTGCATTTCCCTGATATCAAGTGATGTTGAGCATTTTTTCATGTGCTTTTTAGCCATTTGTATTTCTTCCTTGGAGAAGTGTCTTTTCAGGTCACTTGCCCATTTTTTATATGGGTTTTTGGTCCTTTTATTTTCGAGGTGAAGGATTTCTTTATATATGCAGGATATTAGGCTCCTATCAGATATATGGTTGCTGAATATTTTTTCCCATTGGGTAGGTTGCCTTTTTATTTTCTTAATAACATCCTTAGAGGTGCAGAAGTTTTTAATTTTGAGGAGATCCCATTTATCAATTCTTAAAGAGCTGTTGCAAACGTTTAATAATGATTGAAGAGAAGAATGCACACCTCTGTGAATACATGATGCACCAGGGAATGTACGCATTTGATAAGTAAGAAAGTGGTTTAATATGTATTAATAAAACATACTTGTTTTAAAAGACGTGAGGATGTCTGAAATTGTACACCAGAGTTGAGGCATGAATAATAGGCATTAGTCATATTTAAAAGATGCTTTGGCAAATTTTTAAAAAAGGAATCACAATTCAAGGCTCTCCTGGAAATGTACTGGATCACGGTTAGTTTTCATGTCCCATAATTTTCTAAGGTTGAGATTTTGGCTCGGGTTCAGCTTTTGTATATTCATGTATGATTGTTATGAATCAATAAAAATATATATTAAGTGAAAGAGGGTGTGGAGAAACAAATATGAAGCTTTTGAATTACCTATTTCCCTAAATTCTGCTTACTTTAGTGTTGCTTCATTATCAAAGATTGTAATCTCCCAAGCATAGAACGGAGTACGGTGCCCTCTGCTGGATGAATTTGGTCTTTGACTTTCAGAACCTTTCATCTTCCCTTATAACTTGTAAACAGTTTAGTCACTCTTTCTCACCTTGTGGAACATACACGTCATTTTCTCATTTCTGTGTGTTGGCATGGTCCTTCATAAGCCATAGGATAATTTTGGATGCTGTAAGTTATTTGTACATTATTTCAATGGTTTCATTTTTGTATTTGTTGATCAGTTTCTTTGCAAAAAAATTTTTGAAAATGTTTCCAATACATTCTCAAAAATTACAATATGTCAAAAAGCATGTATTCACATATGGACACCTGCAACACAATCTCTCTGCCATCTGGAACAGCCCAATTGTGTCCAGAAATCAGGAATGTTTCATTGATAAAAACCCCTGAGTGATGTAAACATTCAGTACAGAATTGTGAAGTCATGTAAAATGATGTCCCCTGGATTATTGATTTAAAATTGTGATTATTCAAAAAAGGAGTCATGTGTCATAAGTATTTCTTTTCCTCCCATTATTTTTTCTCGAGTTAGAGTTGTTTAATATTCTTCCAATAATTATTAGGAAGAAACTCTACTCCAAAAGTTAAGGTAAAATATGTATGCTTGCCACAGGAACTCTTCTATTTGAAGCCTTTTATTTTTTCAGAGTTTTATATTTAACGGGCTAATATATTTTCTTTCAAATTAACACTGACAGGGTATGGAGAAAATTTCTTTCTGACTAATTCAGGCTTTATTTTTATAGCAAAACAAATAATTAACCATTTTTTCTAACATGAATATTTTAACAAAGGCTCAACATTTCTTTTTTCAATTTTAATTTCTCCAAATTACTCTATGAGAGAATATCGTCATTATAAGCTGACATAAAGTTAATTTTCAAATCGAAAGAGACACCTTCTTGTTTTTTTAAGGTATAATTATAACAGAATCTATAAGTTAAAAAAAAAAAAAAAACTTTTATGCTGTCGGTCAGGATTCTAAAACCTCTATTCCCAGCATGACTCCTCACATATCGGATTCTTTCTGACAGATGATGAGAAAATATTATGGCATTTTTTCCACCAACCACTGACTACACTTTACGTTTAAAATGCACTTTCATACCCTGACTTCAACATAACTGGCTAATTTGCTGTATAGGCTAGATCTGCAGTGCAGTCTCTAGGGTTTTAATTTTTCCCACATAATCCTGAGTTGTTCTGTGTAGTTTTCTATCTGTTCCAATTTTCAAAAACCATCACAACACACTACACAAGGAAATCACAGGTTGGATTCTGTCCTCCATGACTCCGTTGTTCTCCTCTTTACTGTTTTTCGCAGTGCTTTATCTGTTGCTGCTCTCTTTTCCAAACAGTGCATTCTCCATGAACCCAAAGTCTGAATAATTAGTCTGCAAAATATTTTGTGCCACACCCATCTAAGTTCCCTTCTTTGATGGAGCAAAAAGAAGACAAGACTGGCCAGTAAATGGGAATCGAATCCTGGCCTTTTTCTCTGGTACTGCATTGGAAGGATGACCTGCATTGTTGTGTGGCATGCTCCACCCCTGCTAGTCCTTTTGGATCCAATGCAGAAGTTGGATTTTATTTTACATGGAAAGGTTATCTATTGCCCTGCTCTGGGGTTTATGTGGTGTTTGGTGAACTTTGATGATGAAGGCTCTTCAGTGAGATGGCAATACTTTCTCATTATGTTCTAATTTCTTCCTCTGCCCTTGATTCCATTGCTCTTAAGATCTCTATTTGGAAATAATATGGTTTTCCAAGAGATCTTGTTATGTGTGGTAATTTTCTCAAAGGTCGTGAGCACTTTACAAAACGGATATTTTTTACTTAGAAAGAATGAATGCCTCAAAGGAAACTGCATGATTAAATGAATATTTATTGCACTGTTCTAGATTAAAATGTCCACTGTATCATGGGGAATAAAATAATTAAATTTTTTTTATAATTTATTTCCCACAAATCAGACTGATAATTTCCCTTTAAATGTGTCAGTGCATTCTTAAAATTTTATTATGATTGATTATATTAAATCTAATCTTACTTAGAGTCCCATTTCAAATCAACATTCTCTTTGAAACTAATATGTGTTTCAGTTCATAATTTTAAAATAAAAAATTTTCAACAGCTTTAAAAAATCCATGCAATGTTCACTTTGTCTACATGATGCACTATGGGTTCAATTATCAAAAAAAACTGAGAGATAAATTGAAAACGTTATTCAAGTACTGCAAGAAAAGCACATAAGCATGGCAGTGTCAACAAATGTATTAAAAGGTGAATAATATGTTTTTTTTTTTATTTTCTGAATTCTCATTATTTCCTATAATTCTTAAAGAGCTGTTTGAAACATTTAATAATAATTGAAAAGAATGCACACCTCTGTGATTATACGAAGGACCAAGGATGGTACACTTTGGATAAGTAATATTGTGGTTTATTAGGATTTAATAAAGGAGCCTTTTTTTTAATTGTGGGGGTGTCTGCGAATGTACACATAATTTGAGTCATGGATAATAGGCATTAGTCATGTTTTAAAGATGCTCTGGACAATTTTTAAAAAAGAAATCACAATTCAAGTTTCTGCTGGAGAAATGTGAATGAGACTACAGTTGGGTGTTTTGCCCCTATGTTTTCTAAGGTTGAGTTTGCTGCTCTCAGTGTCAGGTTTATGTATGTTTAGAAACAATTGATATGCATCACTAAAAATATATATTATGAGAAAGAGGGTGGGGAGGGACAAATATGAAGCTTGGAATTACCTAATTCTCTAAAGTGGACTTCCTTTGTGTTTCTTCATTATCTGATGTTGTAAAATGGCAGTCAATGAATGGAGGGCGGTACCCTCAGCTTGATACAATAGGTCCTTGACTTTTATGAACCATTCCTCTTCCACATGATAACTTGTAAACATTTGAGGCACTCTTTCCCACCTTGTGGACCTTACAGGTCCCTTTTGCACTTCTGGGTTTTGGCAAGGTGCTTCATAAGCTATAGGAGACATTTGCAGGCTCAGAGAAAGTTGTACTGTAGTTCCATGGTTTCAATTCTTACGTGTAGATCTGTTACTTTGTAAGAATGATTTTGATTTTTTCTTATATTACATTTATCAAAAATTAAAATATGTCAAAAGACCATGTATTTGTCTATAGACACCTGAGTCACAATCACTGCTCCAAGGGCAACAGCCCAATGATGTCCCGAAAATCAGCAATGGGTTCTTTGAAAAAAAATGCAGAGCCTGCTAAACATTCAGTAAAGAATCCTGAGGTCATGTAAAAAGAGGTCCTCTGAATTATTGATTTAAAATTGTGGTTAATCAAAACGAAGAATCAGTGAGAAACATTTCTTGTGCTCCCATTATTTTTCTGCCATTTAGAGTAGTGTATTATTATTCCAATAACTATTGGGAAGAAAATCTAGTAAAAAAAAATAAGGTAAAATATGCATTCCACAGGAGCTCTCTATTTGTAGCATTTTGTTTTACAGAGTTTACTGTTTAAAAGGGCTAAAGTCTTCCCTTTCCAATTAACATTGTTAGGGAATCAGGAAAAATTCTTCTTTCTTATGTACAGTTTGATTTATATACCAAAATATATAAATAACCATTCTTTAAAATGTTTGTTTTAACGAAGACATAAATTCATTTTTTTTTAATTTTAAATACTACAATTTAGTCTATGAGAGTACACCGTCATTCTCATCAGACTTATATCTAGTTTTCACCTCCAATTGGACACAAACTTGTTTTCTTTAATATATATATCTAACAGAATTTACAGATTAAAAAAACAAAACTTTTTCACCGTCAGTCAGTATACTCAAACCTCTATCTCCCAGTATGACACCACATTTGTTGGATTCTTTTGGATAGATCATGAGAAAATATTATGGCATTTTTCCTCTAGCCACTGAACATACTTTATGTTTAAAATTCATTTTCATACATTTCTTCAACATATCTGGCTAGTTGGTGGTATTGGCAGTGCGTGTATTGAAGATTCTTGTGATTTCATTATTTCCATATTCTCATGAGGTGGCTAGAGGAGTTTTCTTTCACAATTTTCAAAGAAGCCCCATACCACACTGCACATGGAAATCTGAGTTTGAATCTTTCCCCCAGGAATCCATTGTTCTCCTCTTTCTGTTTATAGCAGTGCCATCTCTCCTGCTGCTGTCTTCTTCAAACATCCCTTTCTCCCTGCCCACAAGGTCCAAATAATTAGGCGGAAAAAGTTTTGGTGAAATCAACGCTTTGGTCCCTGCTTTGGAAGAGCAGAAAGAAGACATGACTGGCCAGTAACTGGGAAATGAATCCTGTCCATTTTTCCTGACTGCATTGGCAGGATGACCAGGAATTTCATGTGCCAAACTCCCCCGTTGTGAGCCCTTTTGTAATCCATTGCTGAAGTATGATTTTATTTTACATGCAAAGGTTTCCCATTGCCCTGATGTAGTATATATGTGGTGCTTGGTGGCCTTGGATAATTAAGGCTCTTCATTGAGATGCAATACTTTCTCATTCTATTCTAATTTCTTCCTCTGCCTTTGATTCCATTGCTCTGAGTATCTCTAGTTGGAAATAATATGGTTTTCTAATGATCCTGTAATGTTTGATAATTTAGGCAAAGGACGTGTGAGCACTTTACAAAGTGGAAGTTTTTTACTCAGAAAGAATTAATGCCTCAATGCAAACTGCACGATGAAACAAAAATTTACTTCACCCCTTGAAATTATAACTTCCACAATTTCAAGGGGAATAAAATAATTAAAATTTTTAATAATTTATTTCACTAAAGTCAGACCGATTATTTTCCAGAATCAACCTGATCCTTAATTAGCTGAACTCTTTTTTATATGGCCCAACGTGCAAAGGATATGACAAGGAGTAGGGTTATTATGGGGCCTAATATAGGGAGGAGATAAGGGAGGAATGTGTTGAATCCCCAAGAGAGGCCTCCTTGGGCTTCCTGCTGACGCTTACGGTTTGCTATCCCTTCTCTTAGTTTGGTCATGGAATCCTTAATTATTCCTGAATGGTCAGTGTAGAAGCAACACTCCTCACCCAGTGCGGCACAAAACCCTCCTTGTTTAAGGAAAAGTAGGTCTATGCCCCTCCTATTCTGGAGAACGACCTCTGATAGGGAAGTAAGGGATTTTTCAAGATGGGTGTTAGAGGTTTCAATGTGGGCTAAGTCTTCGTCTACTGCAGCTCTGAGGTGAGAGAGGCCTTGTTGTTGGAGGATGACAGAAGCAATTCCGGTGGTTAGTCTGGCAATACCTAAAAAAGAAGTGATGGTAACAGCCATAATAATTTCTCTTTTTTGTCTAGTTACATTGACAGAAAGTTGCGTGTCCCAATGTTGATAGAGGTCTTCTTTGCGATGGTAAAGAACATGCGAGAGAATAACTACTAAGACGCACACCTCTCCCGATGTATTGAGGGCTGTCGTGGCTACACAGAGAGTGAGCCCTGATTAGGAGCACAGCCATTTTGCCCCGGCAGGGGGAATATAAAATTTACCTTGGGATGGGGGAGATGAATGTGCACAGGCCTTAATTAAAGTGGCAGAAATGTTATTAAAGACATTACCCACACATTTTCCAGTGTGCAGGACGGACTGTATGGTGAGGCCACCGGTTTTGTCTTTGTTCCAATGACATTGTGGAGGGTTGTCATTAGAGGAAGTGTTAAAGGTGGCATTAAAGGCTATAGCATCATAATAAGGGGGTTTAACAGAAAGACATAACCAGCAATTGTGAGTAAAATTGGGTTGGGGAGCATTGAGTTCAAGGAAGGTACCGTTAATTATTTGCCAGAGTGGGCTAATGATACTTGGGTAAGAATTAAGAGAGGTAGCTTTGGGTTTAGCGGACATAACTGTTGCATTTGTAGCCTGGCTTGAAGTGAGATTGGTGGTAGGGGGACTGGGTTGACCAGGGGGGGCCCAGGACTTTATTAGCACCCATGGACTGGTGGGGCGCTTCTACAAGTTTCTTTTTTATATGAAGGAACGTGCCAGGGTCAGTGCCTGAAACATACAGCCTGATAACCCAGGTACAACCGATGGTCCAGGAGGAATCTGCAGGGCTACGAAAGGAGAGGGTGAGATTGGAACAGTTCCCAAAATTAATTTCCACAAATAACTTTGAGTTTTGTTAAGTTTAGTGTCCAATGGTTGTGGGATATATCTTCCTTGATTTTTCCAATTTATTGAGCTGTTAGTAAATGCTGTAATTACCAAAATTCCAGAAATAAGGATTACTATCATTTGTGATTATGGTTGAATTATTAATGGACCAAGATATGGTTGTGTTTTTAATAGGTTTCGGTATCCCTATAAGGACCCAATCCTTTACAATTCCATAGGAATCATTAAACCACACAACCTCTGTAAGTCCATGATAAATACGCCATTTGTCATTAAGTAGTCTGTTGTGAGATTGATTAAGATAAATTGAGTAAGACTCATCACTCTAAGTCAACAGCTCTAGAAGAGTTGAGTTGGTTATGTTTGGCCAATAAGTGTAATTATGATGTGGTATCTTACCTTGACCTAATACTTTACCTATAATTAATCTAATGTAAAACTACCATGTCCATAGTTTAAGTCTTGACAGCATCTTCAACTCTAGGCTTGATTTTTCTAGAGGGAATCCCCTGCTCTTCTCCTGTTTCTGTAATGATAAGAGCAAAACATAGGCCCCAAAATTTAACCCCTCCTTTTTCCCATTTATTGGTTGTTTCATTTTTCCAATGTATTGGTTGTCCATATTTTTCATTTTTATTCCATTTATTAACTGCCCATTGTTTTTTTTAGGGCTGAGGTATTAGAAATTTGTTGTCTATTTAGAATATTTAAGGTAAGCCATGCTTTAGATAATTTGTCTTTAGCAGATTCTCCTCCATCTCCCCTTTTTTGTTTTGTAACATTAATTTTATTGTTTATAAACAGGGGTTTGACTGTTATATTCCAATCTTTTATAGTATGTATACATACATTCACATGCTTACCAAACAAGGGGACACACTGATATACTTGATTTATTCTTGGTTAGAGTTCTTGATAGATACAAGATAATGTTAATATGTATATTTAGATTAATAAGCTTATACTGACAATTAGAAAGAGAAATATGAATAACATAACCAATTAAAAGATTAAGTTAACATTGAACAAAGTTACAGAATGACAGATAAATAGAGCAGTTATATATATATATACTTACCAATATTTAGGTTTTAGCTGGGAAGTGTTGAATTAGCAACTGATACTAGAGTTTTGGTTGACTATGTTTAGGATTAATTAATGTGATAGTTTATATGACAACTTGTGAGTATTTTGCTAATTCCTGAGGAAGGGGCAAGCCTCCCCAGGAAGGAACACAACACTCCATGGGCAGTATATTTTAAGGTTCATGCATCAGTCCCTGGGAGAGTGGCCAGCTCCTCCAAGGAGGATTACAATACCCTTTGAAATGTACTTTACCTTTTTTAATTTGTTACAAAGCATCCTTGATATTCTCACTATTTTAATTGCCATTTTAAAAATTATATATATATGTATCTATTTATTTTTTATTAGCAGTGGTGGAGTAAATCATATAAACAAGTTAAAGCATCTGCCCTTTGATTTTTAGGCAGAGAGGTATTTTTATAACACATATTATTATATTTTAAAATAATTAAAATTATGATTAATAACAGTATACTTTTGTTTAATATTACACTGAAACATTAGTAAATTTTCAGCAATTTTATACACCTTTGAAGTATTTATATGAACTTTTTATTCATACAACTTTAATTGTTATAAAATTAGAAAATTTCTTTTAATTGTATAACAGTTTTAAACACTTCACTCAACTTACATCACATGAACTTAACCACTTTCAGTATTCCACCCACTTCTAGGCAACAGACCAAACCATTTGTAACATTTTGAAACAAAAAGCTTTTTTGCGAAAGCAGGTTTAAACATCATGTTACCCCAAAAGCAACAAAACCTCTCTCTCCAATGAAATGTCAAGGCCAAAGCACAAGAAGCTACTGGATAAAACACTTTTTCTCTTGCACCCTGATCACCCAGGAGAAAAACTCTGTGCAAACTTCCACCAAAAAAGACCAATGCCTTGAGAAACCCTGAGAAAGAACAAAACTCTAACCTTGTTTTAATAACTTAGTCATTTTATCTTATGACAAAATTACTTTCTTTTTTTTAATAATGAAAGCACATTCTATATACCTTCTCTACTTAAGTTACCACAATGATTTTAGAAACTGTTTTTCAACAAACTTTTGACAACTTACAATTACCATCATTGAACAAATTTGTTAGAATAATGATATAGTTTCTTCATATCTATTTTTATTATTTTAAATTAATAGCCATATTTATTTATTAATATAAGCACTTCTTTAATGTTGGCCATTAAATAGAGCTCTTTTAATAATTTTTATTCATCAATTTAATATTACCATTTGGAGGTATCAAAATGTACAGACACTGAACAACCAGACAAACACAAAACAAGTTACAACACATCAATAGAAATTATTTCTTTGATTTCACTGCTTTTGACATTTTTTCTGTAAACTGTATTGCTAAGTTTTCTTACTTTTTCAGTGGTTTCATTTTATTAGCTTCTGTCATCCCAGAGCCTTATCTTTATGTAAGCAGTAGGAGGTTTATAAAGTTGCTGCTGGAACTGAACTGTTAACATCCACAGCTGGAGTTGAAGAGCTATTAACAGCTTGAAAAGTGCCCTAGGGATGCCTCTGTGGTTGCCATGGCAACACAAGCCTCTGTAGGAGGCTCTGGGTGGTCACTTTCAGAACATTCATAGTCATACAGGTGTAAATTGGCCTCAAGCTGATCAGAGACAGAATCTTCCACCTCTGCATTTTCAGAGGGCTTACTAGATTCTGTTTGAAGAGGCTTAAGAGCCAGAGTAATAAGATGTTTAGCTGTCTCAGAAACGAGGAATATTCAAAGAAGCTCTCCATTGGTGTAGTAAGCCTCTTCCCCATAAATTAAGTCCTACATCTGCAACATAAGGTTGCAGAGCAGCCTCTGGTCCTTCTGGACATTCTACCTTAAATATCTGAGTACTCTGGTAAACCTCTGTCATTGTTCCAATGCCACTGAAAACTTTAGGCACCTTTTGCAAAGTCCATGCTTGTGGCCAACTTCTTTTAGCAATGATAGAGACATCAGCCCCGGTATTCACCAATCCTAAAATTATCTTTTTATTTATTTTTATGGTAATTTCAGGCCTTTATCTCCAATTGCTTTTTGCCAAAAAAGTTTATGCCCTGTGGAACCAAATTCTTCTGCACATTTTATAGGAGGTTTACGATACGGTAACAAAAGAAGTTGAGCTATGCTATCTCCTGATTCAATTTGATAGGGAGTTAAAGTTTGTACCAATAAACAAATTTCTCCATTGCAGGCGGCTGAGGAAGTCACTATATGGCTCATCGGGCCCCTGTCTGATTTTGGCAATAGAGGAAGTGGTGGCGCCCTTTTTAGGAAGTCTTTTCCATGCTCTGAGCGCAGCCGTTTGTACTTGCGCAAGGAGCCCTGGGGGGAACTGAGCTTGCTTATCGTTCTGATGATAAGGGCTTTGACCTAAAAATTTATTTACAGTCCATTTTTGGAGGTGGTTTTCGAGCATTGCATGTGGCAAACTTTTTGGAATGCTCTTCATAATCTGATTTCCATACTAGGAAATCTCCGCCGGATAGGGCGGCTTAATAGGAATACAAAGAAATACATGAGATCTTTTTCTTAACTCTAGTTCCTCGTGCCTTGAGCAATTGTTTGATTCATGTTGGGAAGTTGCTTGTCCCATGATGGGGGTTGGGGCTAACCTTTACTTTTCTTGTCTTTTCTTTCCTTGTTTCGCCGACACTGATCAACAGCTGAACGGATCTGTTTCGCTAGCGAGTCCCTCGTGGCGATCCCAGTTGCGATGAGTGTGAGAATGCTCTCTCCTTGTGTGCGGCGTTCTTATTCTCACAGAGTCCGAGCCCCGCGGACTCGGTTGTCCTGGCCCGTGGGACGATCAACCTGGGGCACCGGCTCCTGCGAGGGAATAATGGTATGGGACAAGAGACAAGAAGGAAGACAGCAAGACAGGATTCTGATCAAGCTGCAAAAGTTTATTGAAGAGGCAGCATATATATGCTAAAGAAAGAGGGGTGGCTACTAAGGATGGTGGCGGTCTAGGATTGGTGGTCACTGTTGCTAGGGATGGGCTAGGGCTTTTGGCGTGGGTTGCTAGGGCTTTTGGCATGAGCTTCCTATGACTTCCTGTAAGAAGGCTAACTAGCTTCAGTTGTTGTTTCAACCCAGGAGGCCATGTTCCAAATTGCAGGCATTGCTGAAGTTGAACATTCTGCCATTATCGTCCCCAACAGGCATTAATTCTTTCTAAGTACAAAATGTCCTCTTTGTAAAGTGCTCACAGGTCCTTCGCATAAATTACCACAAATAACAAGAACTATTGGAAATCCATATTATTTCCAAATAGAGATCCTAAGAGCAATGGAATCAAGGGCAGAGGAAGTAATTAGAACATTGATTTTTATGAACCATTCCTCTTCTACAATATATCTTGTAAATAGTTGAGTCACTCTTTCTCATCTTGGGACCTTACAGGTCCCTTTTGCATTTCTGGGTGTTGGCAAGGTCCTTCATAAGCCAGAAGAGAAATTTGGACCCTGGGAGCTAGATTTACTCTAGTTCCTTGATTTCATTTGTGTATATGTGGATATGTTTCTTGGAAAGAATGTTTTTGATTTTTTTCACAATAATTCTCAAAAATTAAAATATGACAAAAGAGCAGCTATTTGTATATGGACACCTGCATCACAATCTCTGCACCATCAACAACAGCCCAAAAATGTCTAGAAAATCAGGAATGGTTTCCTTGAAAAAAAATCCAGGACATTGTAACATTCAATAAACCCTCATTAAGTCATTTAAAAAGAGGTCCTCTGAATTATCGATTCAAAATTGTGATTATTTGAGAAAGGAGAAACAGTGAGAAACATTTCTTGTGCTCCCATTATTTTTCTGCCAGTTAGAGTAGTTTAAAATTATTCCAATAAATAATAGGAAGAAAATATGGTCCAAAATTTTATGTAACATATGCATCCCACAAGAACACCTCTATCTGTGGACTTTTATTTTTACAGAATTTACTATTTAAAAGGGCTAAGAACTTTCCTTTCCAATTGACATTGACAGGGTTGGGGGAAAATTCATTTTGCTTAAATAAAGATTCATTTATATACCATAATATATAATTAACCATTCTTTTAAAATGTATGTTTTAATGAAGACTTAAATTTATTTTTTTGTATTTTAAATAATCCCAATTACTCTATGAGAGATCACTGTGATTCTATTCTGACTTATTGCTAATTTTCACGTCCAATTGGTCACATTCTTGTTTTCCATAATATATATTTATGATAGAATCTATAAATTAAAAAAGAAACAAACATTTATGCAGTCGGTCAGAAGTGTCAAACCTCCATTCCCAGCATGACTCCACATGTGTTTTAAACTTTCTGAAAGATCATGAGTAAATATTTTTGCATTTTTTTCCACCAGCCACTGACTCTATTTTATGCTTAAAATACACTTTAATACCCTGACTTCAACATATCTGGATAGTTGTTTTTATGGAAAGTGTTTTTATTGAAGACGCTTGAGGTTTAATTTTCCCACATACTCCTGTGTAGATTATTGAAGGTTTCTTTCTTTTTAAATTTTCAACCAGCACTGCAGCACACTGTCCAGATGAATCAGCACTCCGTTGCCATTGTTCAGGATTCCATTGTTCACCTCTTTTCTGTTTTAAGCAATGCCTTCTCTCCTACTGCTGTCTTTTCCAAAGAGCCCATTCTTCCATACCCCCAAGGTCCAAATAATTATCCTGCAGAAGTGTTTGTGCCACATCCAGCTAAGTTCCCTGCTTTGGAGGAGCAGAAAGAAGATAAGCCTGGCCAATAACAGGAAAAGAAACCCTGGCCATTTGTCATGGGACTGCATTGGCAGGATGACCAGGATTTTAGTGTTAAAATGCTCCACACCAGCGAGCCTTTTTGGAATCCAATACAGAAGTTCAATTTCATTTTACATGGAAATGTAATCTATGGCCCTGATCTGGAATATACGCGGTGTCTGGTGATATTTTATAATGAAGACTATTCACTGAGGGGGCAATCCTTTCTCATTCTATTCTAATTTTTTCATCTGCCTTGATTCCATTGCTCTTAGATCTCTAGAAGGAAATTATATGGTTTTCCAAGGGATCTTGTTATGTGTGGTAATTTAGTCAAAGTATAAGTGAGCACTTTACAAAGAGGACATTTTTTTACTAAGAAATAATGAATCCCTCAAAGTAAATTGCATGATAAAACAAAAATTTATTTCTCCTGTAGAGATTATAAGGTCCACTATTTGCCATGGAATAGAATAATTAAAATTTTGTTATTATTTATTTCCCCTAAATATGACTGATTATTTTCCTTTACATTTGTCTGTGCCTTCTTAAATCTTTTTTATGACTGATCATATTAAATCTAATCTTCCCAATATCCCTTTTCAAATCAACATTCTCGATTATATACATTTCAGTCAATAATTTAAAGTCCTTTCAAAAGCTTTAACACAGCCATGCATTGTTCACTTTGTCCACATCATGCACTATGGGATGAGTTATCAAAAAACCTGAGAGTTAAATGGAAAAATTTGTTCAAGGATGGTGGGAAATGCACCCTTTCATGGCAGTGTCAACAAATAGATTGAGAGGTGAATAATATTTTATTTATGCTTCTGGATTCTCTTTATTTATTTTAATTGTTATAGAGCTGATGAAAACATTTAATAATGATTGAAGAGAAGAATGCACACCTCTGTGAAAATATGACGCACCAGGGAATGTACATATTTGATAAGTAAGATAGTGGTTTAATATGTATTAATAAAACAGACTTGTTTTAAAAGTCGTGGGTTTTCTGAAATTGTACACCCGAGTTGAGCCATGAATAATAGGCATTAGTCATATTTTAAAGATTCTTTGGCCAATTTTTAAAAAAAGAATCACATTTCAACGATCTCCTGGAGATGTGTGTACTGGACCACTGTTAGTTTTCATGCCCCTTAATATTATAAGATTGAGATTTTGGATTGGCTTCAGCTTTTGTATGTTCATGTATGATTGATATGCATCACTAAAGTATATATTAAGTGAAAGAGGGTGTGGAGAAACAAATATGAAGTTTTTGAATTACCTATTTCCATAAAGTCAGCTTCCTTTAGTGTTGCTTCATTTTCAAAGATTCTAAACCCCCAATCATAGAAGGGAGTAGGTTGCCCTCTGCTAGATGAATTTGGTCCTTGACTTTCAGAACCTTTCCTGTTACCCTCATAACTTGTAAACCTTTGAGTAACTCTTTCTCACATTGTGGACCATACAAGTCAGTTCTTCCTTTCTGTGTGTTGAAATGATCCTTCATAAGCCATAGGAGAATTTTGAGGCTGTATGTTATTTGTACAGTAGTTCAATGGTTTCATATTTGTATATGTCATTCTGTTTTTCTGCAAATTTTTTTTTGGGAAATGTTTCCAATACATTCTCAAAAATTAAAATAGGTCAAAAAGCAGTAATCATATATGGACACCTGCATCACAATCTCTCTGCCATCGGGAACAGCCCAATTGTGTCCAGAAAATCAGAAATGTTTCCTTGAAACAATACCCCGAGTGATGTAAACATTCAGTACAGAACTGTGAATTCATGTAAAATGATGTCCTCTGGATTATTGATTTAAAATTGTGATTATTCAAAATAGGTGTCATCACTGAGAAGCATTTCTTGTCCTGCCATTATTTTTCCTCAAGTTTAATTTGTTTAATATTATTCCAATAATTATTAGGACAAAACTATAGTCCAAAAGTTAAGGTAAAATATATATGCCACAGTAACTCTTCTTTTTGAACCCTTTTATTTTTCCAGAGTTTTCTATTTAAAGGGCTAAAATCTTTCCTTTCAAATTAACGCTGACAGGGTATGGGGAAAAATTCTTTCTGCCTAAGTCAGGATTTATTTTTATAGTAAAACAAACAATTAACCATTTTTTAAATATGTATAATTTAACAAAGGCTTAAAATTTCTTTTTTCAATTTTAAATTCTCCAAATTGCTCTATCAGAGCATATCGTCATTGTAAGCTGATGTAGAGTTAATTTTCACCTCCAACTTATAACAGAATCTATAAGTCAAAAAAAAAAAAAACCTTTTATGCTGTCGGTCAGGATTCTCAAACCTCTATTCCCTGCATGATTCCACACAGGTTGGATTCTTTCTGACAGTTTATGAGAAAATATTATGGCATTTTTTCCACCAGCCACTGGGTACAATTCACGTTTAAAATGCACTTTCATACCCTGACTTCAACATAACTGGCTAGTTGGTGGTATAGCCTGGGTCTGCAGTGCATTCTCTTGGGTTTTAAATTTTCCCACATAACCCTGAGTTGGTGAATGGAGTTTTCTTTATGTTCCATTTTCAAAAAGCAGCACACCACACTACACTAGTAAATCACAGCTTGAATTCTGTCCTCCCTGATTCTGTTGTTCTCCTCTTTACTGTTTTTAGCACTGCTTTATCTCTTGCTGATCTCCTTTACAAACAGTGCATTCTCCGTGCCCCCAAAGTTTGAATAATTAATCTGGAAAAGATTTTGGGCCACAACCCTCTATGGTCCCTTCTTTGATGGAGCAAAAAGAAGACAAGACTTGCCAGTAAAAGGGAAACAAATCCTGGCCATTTTATCTGGTACTGAATTGGCAGGATAACCTGGATTTTGGTGTGCCACGCTCTACCCCTGCTAGCCCTTTTTGGATCCAATGCAGAAGTTCGATTTCATTTTACATGGAAAGGTTATCCATTGCCCTGATCTGGGATGTATGTGGTGCCTGGTGAACTTTTATAATGAAGACTCTACACTTAGGTGTCAATCCTTTCTCATTCTATTCTATTTTTTTCCTCTTCCCTTGATTCCATTGCTATTAGACTGTTGCGGACAACAAAGGTGGCATGTCTATTCACCTTCATCGATGCCGGTAACATGCAACATGGCCACCAGGGTTGAAACAACAGCTTAAGCTACAATTAAACTTCTTCTTTGGTAGTTCACGCCAAAAGAATTGTTTGCACCCAAAGTTCGCACCAAAAGCAATAACATCCACAGTAGCCACCTACCCTAGCAACAGCATCCACAAATCCTAAACCGCCACCCATCTTTATTAGCCACTCCCTCTTCCTTTAGAGTGTATATACCCTGCCTCTTCAATAAACATTTGCAGCTTGATCAGAATCCTGTCTTGCTGTCATTCTTTGTGTCTCTTGTCCCATACCATTCTTCCCTCATATAAGCTGGAGCCCCAGTTGACTGTCCCGCGGGCCGGGACTACTGGCGCCCAATGTGGGGCCTGAACTCTGCGAGGAGAAGAACGCCGTACTCAAGGAGAGAGCGCTCTCACACTCATTGCAACCGGGATTGCTACGAGGGACTCGCTCGTGAGACAGATCCGTTCAGCTGTCGATCAGTGTCGGTGAAACAAAGAAAGAAAAGAGAAAAGAAGTAAAGGTAAGCCCCCATCCGCATCATGGGACAAGCAACCTCCCAACAAGAATTATATGTTAGTCAGGTCAAACAATCGCTCAAGGCATGGGGAACTAGAGTTAAGAAAAATGATTTTACATATTTCTTTGATTTTCTAATAAGAACTTGCCCTTGGTTCCCTCGGGAAGGTAGTATAGATCATAGATGCTGGCTTAGGGTTGGAGATTATCTAAAATACTACTATTGAACTTTTGGTCCTGAAAAAATCCCCGTCACCACCTTCATCTACTGGAACCTCATTAATGAAATTCTAAAAATTCACTCCTTCGCCCCAGACATTCAAAAACTCTGTAGAGAAGGGGAAGAAGTTTTAAAAGAGCACTCTTGCCCCGTTTCAGAAAACAACTCAATAATCATTGACATGTCCAAAATATCTGAGAAACCTCTTAATGAGGACCGAAGTAGAAGTAAACCAAACACCCCTGTCAGTCAGGTTGGCTCATTGCCTGATCAGTGTACGGGGGACCCAAATAAAAGCAGACCGAACACCCCCATCAATCAGGCTGGTTTATTATAAAATCAGTGTAGAAATGAAACAAAGGCTGAAAACTTTTTCCCTTCGGAGGGTAATTCCCTTCCCCCGTTCTGACCACCTCCTTATTGCCTGCCACTTCACAACCATCATGTCCTCAACTTTACCCAGTTACATCCCTGCCTCAGTTCCACACCCTAGAAGAGGCAACGGAAAATCTCCGGCTGCACGCCGATAATTTCAAGGAAGCCATTCAGCAGGAGCGTCTGCGGGCTGTCGACTTGCTCGCTGACCTCCGCTCAACAATCCAAAGTATCGCAGCCCTTGTGCTCCCAGAGAATGTCCCCTCATCGCTCCCCCATTGCATCCACCACACTTACGGTTTCCCGGTCACACGTAGTCAACCCGCTACCTCTCGCGCTGGCTCCCAAAATAGGCGTCGCTGATTCCCAAAATGGCAGCTTTAGCAGTGAAAGTGAAGAAGGTGATGAGTCAGAGGCCCATAACTCCAGTGAAAACGAGCAGGGAGAGGATAGTACCACTTCCAAGTCCAAGTATAAAAAACTCAGCTTAAAACATTTAGAAAAATTGAAGAAGGCAGTTATTAGAAAACATATTAGAAAACATTAGTGAAAAGGAACTTATTCCTAACGATTGGTCACACCTGGCTAGAGCCGCCCTGTCCGGCGGCGATTTCCTATTATGGAAAACGGAGTATGAAGAGTATTGTAAAAAAATATGCCACACGCAATGCTCAAAAACCCGCCTCCAAAAATTGGACTTTAAATAAATTTTTAGGTCAGAGCCCTTATCATCAAAATAGTAAGCAAGCTCAATTCCCCCAGGTCTCCTTGTGCAAGAACAAAAGGCCGCACTCAGAGCGTGGAAAAAACGTCCGCAAAAGGGCGCTGCCACTTCCTCTCTTGCTAAACTCAGACTGGGGCCTGATGAACCATACAGCGACTTCCTCAGCCGCCTACAAAGCATGGCTGAACGTTTGTTTGGGGCTAGTGAAAATGAAAGTGACTTTATCAAACACCTAGCCTACGAAAATGCTAATGCTGCCTGTCAAGCAGCTATCCGCACATTTCGCTGTACCGATCTTAGTAATTACATAAAACTTTGTTCTAATATCGGACCCACTCAAACACTGGGAATAGCTGTCAGTGCCGCCCTTCAAAAATTTATGGTAGAGCCCAAATCTCCAACGTTTTACAACTGTAAACAACCAGAGCATTTTTCAAAGAATTGTCCTGTACCACGGGCTAAACCTCTCATACCCACAGTCAACAGAACCCGGTTACCATCATCCATTTGCCCTCGCTGTATGAAAGGATTCCATTGGGCATCTGAATGCCACTCTCGAACAGACATAAATGGCCAACCCCTCAAGCCTAAACCCCAGGGAAACTCCCAATGGGCCCGGCCCCAGGCCCCACTCAAGACAAACCCAGGGGCAATACGGTTTGTACAGCCAACCCCCACCACAGTGCCTGTGCTCCCAACCATAAACCATGCTGCCATATCTCAGACTTATGGAGAGCAACAGCAGGGAGTGCAGGAATGGACCACTGTGCCACTCCTGAATCAATATTAACCCGAGAAAATAGTCCTCTCATCATACCAACAGGAGTTTATGGACCACTGCCCCCAAATAACTTTGGTTTCATTTTAGGTAGAGTCAGTGCTGCCCTGCGTGGAATACAAATAGTTCCGGGAATACTGGACAATGACTTTAAAGGTGAAATACAAATAATTGCAGCCACGTCAAACAATCTTATCCCTATTCCTATAGCACAGCTCGTAATACTCCCCCTCCAACATATCAACTCAAATTTCAAAAGCCTCCAGCGACCCACAGAAGGGCCTGGAACTTCCGATGTCTTTTGGGCACAGCCAATATCCCATCATCGGCCCACTCTAAAACTTAAACTAAATGGTAAAACATTTGAAGGAATTTTAGATACAGGGGCAGAAGCCACGGTCATATCCTCAAACCACTGGCCTAAGTCCTGGCTCCTCACAGCCGCTGCCATTCACCTAAGTGGAATAGGTGGAGCCGTAGACACTCTGCAAAGTTCACAAGTCCTAAAATGGGAAGATGAGGAAGAGAATACTGGTACAGTTGTGCCATATGTTATACCCCATCTCCCTATTAATCTCTGGGGTCCAGATATCCTAGCCCAAATGCAAGTTTTTATGTACAGTCCTAATGATACAGTTGCTGCTCAAATGCACAAAATGAATTTTCTCCCTGGCAAAGACCTAGGCAAAACTAATCAAGGAATAAAAGAGCCCAACTCCGTGGCACCAAAAACAGATAAGATGGGACTCGGGCTTTCCCAAAATTTAGCCTGGCGGCTATTGACATCCCTGTACCCCACGCTGAACAAATCTCTTGGAAATCCGTAGAGCCAGTATGGGTTGCTCAATGGCCCCTAACTCAGGAAAAAACACTAGGGGCAATAAGGTTAATACAGGAACAACTTAATGCCGGCCATGTTGAACCTACTCAGTCCCCTTGGAACACTCCTATTTTCATTATAAAGAAGAAATCAGGTAACTGGTGACTGCTACAAGATTTACGTGCCATAAATAAAGATATGATACCCATGGGAGCGTTACAGCCCGGTCTTCCCTTGCCAGTCACCATCCCTACCGGTTCTCACAAAATAGTTATAGATTTAAAAGATTGTTTTTTCTCTATATCTCTTCACCCAGAAGACAGACAATATTTTGCCTTTAGTGCCCCTTAAATCAATTTTCAAGGGCCTATGCCCCGGTTTCAATGGAAAGTCCTACCACAGGGCATGGCAAATAGTCCAACCTTATGCCAGAAATTTGTCACCAAAGCCGTTAACCCTATCAGACGATTGTGGCCACAGATATACATTCTCCATTATATGGATGATGTCCTGTTGCAGGACAAAATGTTTCATAGTTATCTTCTTGCTTTCAAGACCTCCTTAAGAGTCTCACACCGAGAGGTCTTCAGATAGCCCCTGACAAAGTACAAATTTTCAATCCCTTTTCTTACCTGTGGTTCGAACTCTGGCACCAGCAAGTTTTAACACCGTGCGTTCAGCTGGGACTCTCACATCTGTGAATGCTCAATGATTTCCAAAAATTCTCGCCACACTCGCCCTTCCTTACTGTCACTGCTTATGGGGAAAATGACAATCCTCATCAACCTTACAAATGGACTCTCTCCAGATGGGATGATTCTGCATTCTTACTAACCAATGTCACTAACTCTCCTACCTTTACTGCCCCAATTAGCAAGCTCTTCTATCATCCATTGCTCCGGGACTTTGGTAACTCATATATCAATATTCAGGAAGTTCACCTCTGTCCCAGCTCCACCCAGGGACGTTCGTACTGCAATCAGCCCACACACTACTATTGTGCCCACTGTGGATGTGAAATATTGGCTACTGGATGGTCACCCCCAGTTGCTGACCAGTTCCTCATGGTACAATTCACACCCTCCGGATGCACTCGACCACCTAACCCAGCATGGGGCCTTCCTTCAAAATTTAACAAAAAAAACCTCTGTACCAATCTAACTCTTTCCATCCAAAGCCCTACAGATCCTTCCTGGATCATCGATCAAACCTGGGGAATCAGGCTATATGTCTCCGGTTCCGACGCTGGCACACTCCTGCTTATAAAAAAGGAACTGGTGGAAGTAAACCGTGGTCCAATAGGCCCTAATAAAGTTCTGTCCCCCCCTCCTTTTAAAGTTCCAATCCCCCTCATTCGCTGAGCTCTCCTGCCACTCATCTCACTTTAAATCGGTCTGCATATGCATCAGGGGTGCCTGCTACACCCAATTTTACACCTTCCACCCCTAAACCGGCCATCAATAACCCGCTCTGGCAAATGCTTAATGCTACCTTTCTCGATCTAAACGCTTCCCAACCCAACCTTACTCGCAATTGCTGGTTATTTCTTTCTATTAAACCCCCTTATTATAATGCTATAGCCCTTCATGCCACCTTTAACACTTCCTCTGATGACAACCCTCCCCAATGTCGGTGGAACAAAGAAAAAACCAGTGGCTTCACTATACAGTCCATCCTGCACAATGGACAGTGCGGGTAATATCTTTAATAACATTTCTACCACTTTAACTAAGGCCTGCGCACATTCATCTTCCCCATCTAAAGGTAAATTTTACATCCCTCCTGTCGGGGCAAAATGGCTGTGCTCCTCATCAGGGCTCACTCCCTTTGTAGCCCCGGCGGCCCTCAATAGTTATTCTCCCGCATGTTCTTTACCATAACGAAGAAGACCTCTATCAACATTGGGACGTGCAACCTTCTATAACTAGACAAAAAAGAGAAATTATTATGGCTGTTACCATTGTTTCTCTTCTAGGTATTGCCGGCCTAACCCCTGGAACTGCTTCTGTTATTCTCCAATAACAAGGCCTCTCTCACCTAAGAGCTGCAGTAGATGAAGACTTAGCCCCCATTGAAACCTCCATCACCCATCTTGAAAAATCCCTTACGTCCCTATCAGAGTTTGTTCTCCAGAATAGGAGGGGCTTAGACCTACTTTTCCTTAAACAAGGAGGGCTTTGTGCCCCATTGGGCGAGGAGTGTTGCTTCTACACTGACCATTCAGGAATAATTAAAGATTCCATGACCAAACTTAGGGAAGGAATAGCAAATCGCAAATGCGAATGAGAGGCCCAAGGGGGTCCCTCTTGGGGATTCAAAGGAATCCTCCCTTATCTCCACCCTATACTAGGCCCCATGATAACCCTACTTCTTATACTATCCTTTGCACCTTGGGCCATAAAAAAATAATACAGCTAATTAAGGATCAGATTGATTCGGCCTTATGCAAGCCCATTCAAGGGTATTAACACCAGATCCACCTCGCTGATCAAGGTGTAAATCCAGAATACTTGGCTGCTGCCCAACCTGAAGGGTAAGAAAACCCTCCTACAGTAACAGCATATAACTCAAAAGTATGCTGCTAGCTTTTGCTAAGCTTGGTACCGCTGGGTGTAAGTAAAGCCCTGAAAAGGAGGGCCAAAAAACAACTAAAGGCCGTTTTTGAGCTCCTTGAGAAATATTCCTCATTTGCATAAGGGTTCGCTAAGAAGGAACTGCAACCAGTGGTAAAAGCTGACCAACAGTTTCGGGTGCTGGACTGGTTAGCCAGTGACAAGCAATTGGACTCCCCCCCCTTGTTTTTCTTCACTGAGGCAAAGCCGCTGGATCAACCTAAGACAGGGGCCTGGCCGATTGCTGCCATGGTTTTCAATGATGGATAAGATCCATCAGCCGTACAGCATGGTCCTGACCTAAGGCAGGCACAGACCCCCGAAATCAAATGAGGCCTCTGTTTCCCCCAGCATGTTAATGCCAAAAGAATGTTAAAAATGCAATCTTCCTCCATCCTTTTAAAAAACAAAGGGAGGAGATGTTGGGGACAACGAAGGTGGTAAGTCTATTATTCACTTACAGTGATGCCAGTAACATGCAATATGGCCACCAGGGTTGAAATAACAGCTTAAGCTATAATTAGCCTTCTTCTTTGGTAGTTCGCACCAAAATAATAGTTCGCACCCAAAGTTCGCACCAAAAGCACTAACCTCCGCAGCCGCCACCTACCCTAGCAAGAGCATCCACCAATCCTAAACACCCACCCATCCTTATTAGCCACCCACTCTTCCTTTAGAGTATATATACCCTGCCTCTTCAATAAACTTTTCAAGATTGATCAGAATCCTGTCTTGCTGTCGTTCTTCGTGTCTCTTGTCCCATACCATTCTTCCCTCATAGGAGCTGGAGCCCCAGTTGACTGTCCCGCAGGCTGGGACATTAGACCTCTAGAAGGAAATTATATGGCTTTCCAAGTGATCTTGCTATGAGTGGTAATTTAGCCAAAGTATAAGTGAGCACTTTACAAAGACTACATTTTTTACTAAGAAAGAATGAATCCTTCAATATAAACTGCATGATAAAACAAAAATTTATTTCACCCCTAGAGATTATAAGGTCCACTATTTCCCGGGGAATAGAATAATTAAAATTTTATTATTATTTATCACCCCTAAATATGACTGATTATTTTCCTTTACATGTGTCTGTGCCTTCTAAAATCTTTGTTATGAAGGATCATATTAAATCTAATCTTACCAAAAATCCCTTTTCAAATCAATGTTCTCTTTCAATCTAATATACTTTTCAGTCTATAATTTAAAGTCCTTTCATCAGCTTTAACACAGCCATGCATTGTTCAATTTGCCCACATCATGCACTATGGGATGATTTATCAAAAAAACTGAGAGATAAATGGAAAAATTTGTTCAATTATGGTGAAGAAAGCACCTTTGCATGGCAGTGTCAATGAATGGATTCACAGGTGAATAATATTTTATTTATGCTTCAGGATTATATTTATTTATTTTAATTCTTAAAGAGCTGTTGAAAACGTTTAATAATGATTGAAGAGAAGAATGCAACCTCTGTGAATACATGATGCACCAGGGAATGTATGCATTTGATAATTAAGATTGTGGTTTAATATGTATTAATAAAGCAGACTTGTTTTAAAAGTCATGGGGATGTCTGAAATTGTACACCCGAGTTGAGCCATGCATAATAGGCATTAGTCATGTATTAAAGATGCTTTCACTAATTTTTAAAAAAGGAATCACAATTCATTGTTCTAATGGAAATGTGTTTATGGGACCACTGTTAGGTGTTATGCCCCCCTTTTTTTCTAAGGTTGAGATTTCTGCTCTCAGCCTCAGGTTTATTTATAATCATATATGATTGATATACATCAATATAAATATATACTAAGAGAAATTGGCTGGGGAGGGACAAATATGTAGCTTTGGAATTACATATTTCCATAAAGTGGTCTTCCATTTGTGTTTCTTCAGTATCAGAGGTTGTAATCTGGCATGCATAGAATGGAAGGTGGTGCCATCTGCTTGATGGAATAGGTCCTTCACTTTGGAGATCCATGCTTCTTACCCGGACATCTTGTAAACAGTTGAGTCACTCTTTCTCACTTTCTGGATCATACAGGAACCTTTTTAACTTCTGGGTGTTGGCAAGGTCCCTCATAAGCTATAGAATAATTTTGGAGGCTGTAAGCTATTTGTAGTCTAATTCCTTGCTTTCCTTTTTTTCTATGTTGATCTGTTTCTTTTTAAGAATTTTTTTCAAATTATTCTCAAAAATTAAAATATGTGAAAAGAGCAGGTATTCATATATGGATACCTGCATCACAATCTCTCCACCATCAGAAGCAACCCAATTATGTCCAGAAAATCAGGAATGTTTTCCAAGAAACATAATCCTGACTGATTTGAACATTCAGTAAAGAATCCTGAATCATGTAAAAAGATGTCCTCTGAATTACTGATTTAAAATTGTGATTATTCAAAAAAGGAGCCATCAGTGAGAAGCATTTCTTCTCTGCCCATTATTTTTCGGCCAGTTCGAGTAGTTTATTATTATTAAAAGTTTATTAGAAAAAAATCTAGCCCAAAAATTAAGGTAAAAATTTGCATGCCTCAGGAACCCTTCTATTTGTAGCCTTTTATTTTTACAGAGTTTAATATTTAAGAGGGCTAAAATCTTTCCTTTTGAATTAATACATACAGGATAAGGGGAAAAATACTTTCTGCCTAAGTATAGATTTAATTTTATAATAAAACTTATAATTATCCATTTTTTGAAACATGTATAGTTTAAGGAGGGCGGAAAATTTCTGTTTTTAATTTTAAATTCTCCAAATTGCTCTATGAGAGAATATCATCACTGTAATCTGATGTATAGTTAATTTTTACCTCCAATGGCACACATTCTTGTTTTATTTAATGTATAATATAACAGAATATATAAGTTAAAAAACAAACTTTTATGCTTTCGGTCAGGATTCTCAAACGTCTATTGCCAACATGACTCCTCACGTGTCAGAATCATTCTGACAGATCTTGAGAAAATATTATGGCATTTTTTCCACCAACCACTGACTACACTTTATGTTTAAAATGCACTTTCATACCGTGACTTCAATATATCTGTCTAGTTCATTGTATAAGCTGGGTCGGTGATGCATTCTCTTGGGTGTTAATATTTCCCACATAATCCTGAGTTGGTGAGTGGAGTTTTCTTTCTGTTCCATTTATCAAGAAGCAGCACACAACACTGCACAAGGAAATCACAGCTTGGATTCTGTCCTCCATGATTCCATTGTTCTCCTCTTTACTGTTTTTAACAGTGGCTTCTCTCTGGCTGCACTCATTTCCAAACAGTGCATTCTCCATGCCCCCAATGTCTGAAAAATTAGTCTGAAAACGGGTTTGGGCATAACCCAGCTAAAGTCCCTGCTTTGAAGGAGCAGAAAAAAGACAAGATTGGCCAGTAACATGGAAACATTTAAAAATGATTGAAGAGGAGAATGCACACCTCGGTGATTATACGAAGGACCAGGGATGGTACACATTGGATAAGGAATATAGCGGTTTAATATGATTTAATAAAAGGGCTTTTTATTTTTTAATTGTGGGGATGTCTGTGATTGTACACATAATTTGAGCAATGGATAATAGGCATTAGTCACGTTTTAAAGATGCTCCTGCCAATTTTTAAGAAACGAATCAAAATTCAAGGTTCTGTTGGAGATATGTGTATGAGACTAGAGTTAGGTGTTTTGCCCTTATATTTCTAAGGTTGGGATTTCTGCTAGCGGTGTCAGGTTTATGTATGTTCAGAAACGATTGATATGCATCACTAAAAATATATATTATGAGAAAGAGGATGGGGAGGTACAAATATGAAGCTTGGAATTACCTATTTCTCTAAAGTGGTCTTCCTTTGTGTTTCTTCATTATCATAGGTTGTAAACGGGCATGCATAGAATCGAGGGCAGTACCCTCTGCTTGATGAAATAGGTCCTTGACTTTTATGAACAATTCATCTTCCACATGATAACTTGTAATCAGTTGAGGCACTCTTTCCCACCTTGTGGTCCTTACAGGTCCCTTTGCCCTTCTGGGTGTTGGCAAGGTCTTTCATTACCCATAAGACACATTTGGATGCTGGGAGATTCTTGTACTGTAGTTCCTTGGTTTCAATTCTTATGTGGAGATCTGTTTCTTTGTAGGAATGATTTTGATTTTTCTTCCAATACATTCTCAAAAATTAAAATATATCAAAAGCCCAGGTAATTGTCTATGGACACCTGCCTCACAATCTCTGTTCCAAGGGCAACAGCCCAATGAAGTCCAAAAATCAGCAATGGGTTCCTAGAAAAAAAAAGGCAGAGCCTTCTAAACATTCAGTAAAGAATCCTGAGGTCATGTAAAAAGAGGTCCTCTGAATTATTGATTTAAAATTGTGGTTATTCAAAACGAAGAATCAATGAGAAACATTTCTTGTGCTCCTATTATTTTCTGCATTTAGAGTAGTGTAATATTATTCTTATAACTATTAGGAAGAAAATCTAGTCAAAAAATTAAGGTAAAATATGCATTCCACACGAGCACTCTATTTGTAGCATTTTATATTACACAGTTTACTCTTTAAAAGGGCTAAAGTCTTTCCTTTCCAATTAACATTGATCAGGGTATGGGGAAAAATCCTTATTTCCTATGGATGGGTTGATTTATATTCCAAAATATATAAATAACCATTCTTTGCAGTGTTTGTTTTAATGAAGAATTAAAATTTATTTTTTTTTATTTTAAATTCTCCAAATTAGTCTATGAGAGCACACTATCATTCTAATCTGACTTATAACTACTTTTCACCTCCAGTTGGCCACAATCCTATTTTCCTTAATATATATATCAAACAGATTCTATAACTTAAAAAAAAAAAAAACTTTTAGGCAGTCAGACAGGATACTCGATTTTCTATCCCCCAGTATGAAACCGCAAGTGTTGGAATCTTTCTGACAGATCATAAGAAAATATTATTGCACTTTTCCACTAGCCACTGACCATACTTTATGTTTAAAATACACTTTCATACCCTTCTTCAACTCCTCTGGCTAGTTGGTTTTATTGGCAGTGTCTGTAGTGAAGACTCTTGTGATTTCATTTTTTCCACACACTCCTGAGGTGTCTAGAGATTTCTTTCTTTCACAACATTGCACAAGGAAATCTGAGTTTGGATTCTTTCCTCCAGGATTCCATTGTTCTCCCCATTTCTAAATTTCATAGGGAAATTTCTAAATTTCATAGGGAAATTTAGGAAATTTCAAATTTTCACAATTTCATAGGGAAGAAAATAATTAAAAATTTTAAATAATTTCTTTCCCTAAAATCAGATTGATTATTTTCCTTTACATGTGCCTGTGCCTTCTTAAAACTTTATTATGATTGATTGTATTAAATCTAATTTTACCTAAAATCCATTTTCAAATCAACATTCTCTTTCAATCTAATATACGTTTCTGTTCATAACTTTAAAATAAAGTCTTTTCAATAGCTTTACAAAAGCCATGGATTTTTCACTTTGTCAACATGATGCACTATGGGAGGAGTTATTAAGATAACTGAGAGAAAAATGGAAAAAGTTGTTCAAGGATGCTGAGAAAAGCACCTTTGCATGGCAGTGTCAACAAATGGATTGAGAGCTGAATAATATTTTATTTACTATTCTGGATTCTTTTTATTTATTATAATTCTTAAAGAACTGTTGAAAACGTTAAATAATGATTGAAGAGAAGTATGCGCCCCTCTGTGATTATATGAAGGACCAGGGAATGTACACTATTGGATAAGAAAAATATTGGTTTAATATGTATTAATAAAACAGATTTGTTTTAATAATCGTCAGTATGTCTGGAACTGTACATCCAGTTAAGCAATTGATACTAGTCATTAGTCATGTTTTGAAGATGTTCTTGCCAATTTTTTAAAAGGGAATCACAATTCAAGTGTCCACTGGAGATGTGGGTATGGGACGACTGTTAGTTGTTATGCCCCTTTATTTTCTTATGATGAGATTTCTACTGTCAGCGTCAGGTTTATATATGTTCATGAATGATTGACATGCATCACTAAATATATATATAAATGGAAAGCAGGGGAAGTGAGACAAATATGAAGCTTTGGAAGTACCTATTTCTCTAAAGTGGTCTTCCTTTTGTGTTTCTTCAGTATGGAAGTAGTAATCCTGCATGCATAGAATGGAGGACGGTCAACTCTGCTTGAGGGAAATGGTCCTTGTTTTTTATGAAGCATTCCTCTTCTACATGATATCTTGTAAATAGTTAAGTCACTCTTTCTCACCTTGGGACCTTACAGGTCCCCTTTGCATTTCTGGGTTTTGGCAAGTTCCTTCATAAACGAGAAGATAAATTTGGATGCTGGGAGCTAGTTTTACTCTAGTTCATTGCTTTCATTTGTGTATATGTGGATATGTTTCTGGGTAAGAATGATTTTGGTATTTTTCCCAATAATTCTCAAAAATTACCATATGAAAAAAAAAGCAGGTATTTGTTTATGGAAACCTGCATCACAATCTCTGCACCATCAGCAACAGCCCAATAATGTCTTGAAAATCATGAATGGTATCCTTAAAAAAATATCCAGAACCTTGTAAACATTCAATAAACACTCATGAAGTCATGTAAAAAGAGGTCCTCTGAATTAACATATCAAAATTGTGATTATTCCAAAAAGGAGAATCATTGAGAAACATTTCTAGTGCTCCCATTATTTTTCTGCCAGTGAAGGTAGTTTAAAATTATTCCAATAAATAATAGGAACAAAATGTCGTCCAAAAATTTATGTAAAGTATGCATTCCACAGGATCTCTTCTATCTGTGTTCTTTAATTTTACAGAGTTTACTATTTAAAAGGGTTAAAGACTTTCCTTTCCAATTGACGCTGACAGGGTAGGGGAAAAATTCATTTTGCCTTAGAAAATATTGATTTATATACCATAATATATAATTAACCATTCTTTTAAAATGTATGTTTTAATGAAGTCTTTAATCCATTTTTTTAATTTTAAATATTCCCAATTACTCTATAAGAGAGCAACCTCATTCTACTTTGACTTATTGCTAATTTTCACCTCCAATTGTTCACATTCTTGTTTTCCTTAATTTATATGTATAATAGAATCTATAAATTTTAAAAAAACCCAAACATTTATGCAGTCGGTCAGAATTGTCAAACCTCTTTTTCCAGCATGACTCCACATGTGTTTTAAACTTTCTGAAAGATCATGAGTAAATACTTTTGCATTTTTTTCCACCAGCCACTGACCATATTTTATGTTTAAAATACACTTTCATACCCTGACTTCAACATATCTGGACAGATGTTTTTATGGGAAGTGTCTTTAATGAAGGCGCTTGAGTTTTAATTTTTCCACATACTCCTGCGTTGCCTATTGGAGGTTTCTTTCTATTTTAATTTTCAACAATCACTCCGGCACACTGTACAGATGAATGAGAACTTGGTTGCCATTGTTCAGGATTCCATTGTTCACCTCTTTTCTGTTTTTAGCAATGCCTTCTCTCCTGCTGCTGTCTTTTCCAAACAGCCCATTCTTCCATGCCCCCAAAGTCCAAATTATTATCCTGTAGAAGTGTTTCTGCCACATCCAGCTAAGTTGTCTGCTTTGGAGGAGGAAAAAGAAGACAAGCCTGGCCAGTAACTGGGAAACAAATCCTGGCCATTAGTCCAGAGACTGCATTGGCATGATGACCAGGATTTTAGTGTTAAAATGCTCCATCCTTGCGAGCCCTTTTTGAATCCAATGCAGAATTTCGATTTCATTTTACATGGAATGGTTATCAATACCCCGATCAGGGATGTACGTGGTGTCTGGTGAACTTTTATAATGAAGACTCTTCACTGCGGTGGCAATCCTTTCTCATTCTATTCTAATTTTTTCCTCTGCCCTTGATTCCATTGCTCTTAGACCTCTAGTAGGAAATTATATGGCATTCCAAGTGATCTTGTTATGTGTGGTAATTTAGCCAAAGTATAACTGAGCACTTTACAAAGAGGACATTTTTTATTAGGAAATATGAATCCCTCAATGTAAACTGCATGATAAAACAAAAATTTATTTCACCCCTATAGATTATAAGGTCTGGGAACATTTTGTCTGGGAATTGAATAATTAAAATTTTGTTATTGTTTATTTCCCCTAAATATGACTGATTATTTTCCTTTACATGTGTCTGTGCCTTCTTAAAACTTTATTATGACTGATCATTTTAAATCTAATCTTACATAAAATCTCTTTTCAAATCAACATTCTCTTTCAATCTAATATATTTTCATTCCATAATTTAAAGTCCTTTCAAAAGCTTTAACACAGCCATGCATTGTTCAGTTTGCCCAAATCATGCAGAATGGGATAGCATCAAAAAATCTAAGAGATAAACAAAAAAAATTGTTCAAGGATGTTGAGAAAAGCACCTTTGCATGACAGTGTGAACAAATGGATTGAGAGGTGAATAATATTTTATTTAGGCTTCTGGATTCTCTTTATTTATTTTAATTCTTAAAGAGCAGTTTAGAACGTTTAATAATGATTGAAGAGAAGAATGCACATCTCTGTGAATATATGACGCACCAGGGAATGTACACATTTGATAAGTAAGATAGTGGTTTAATATGTATTAATAAAACAGACTTGTATTAAAAGTCGTGGGGATGTTTGAAATTGTACACCCGAGTTGAGCCATGAATAATAGGCATTAGTCACATTTTAAAGATCCTTTGGCCAATTTTTAAAACAGGAATCACATTTCAACGATCTCCTGGAGATGTGTGTACTGGACCACTGTTAGGTTTCATGCCACTTAATTTTCTATGGTGAGATTTTGGCTCAAATTCAGTATTTGTATGTTCATGTATGATTGATATGCCTCACTAAAATATATATTAAGTGAAAGAGGGTTGGCAGAGAAAGAAATATGGAGTTTTTGAATTACGTATTTCCCTAAGGTCAGCTTCCTTTAGTGTTGCTTCACTATCAAAGATTGAAATCTCCCAATTATAGAAGGGAGTATGTTTCTCTCTGCTGGATGAATTTGGTCCTTGACTTTCAGAACCTTTCATCTTACCCTGATAACTTGTAAACAGTTGGGTCACTCTTTCTCACCTTGTGGACCATACACATCACTTTTTCCTTTCTGTGTTTTGGCATGGTCCTTCATGAGCTATAGGAGAATTTTGGATGCTGTAAGTTATTTGTACAGTACTACAATGGTTTCATTTTTGTACATGTCGATCTCTTTTTTTGCAAAAATTTTTTTGAAAATATTTCCAATACATTCTCAAAAATTACAATATGTCAAAATGCAGGTATTCCTATATGGACACCTGCATCATAATCTCTCTGCCATCAGGAACAGCCCAATTGTGTCCAGAAAATCAGTAATATTACCTTGAAACAAATCTCCCAGTGAAGTAAACATTCAGTATGGAATTGTGAAGTCATGTAAAATGTTGTCCTCTGGTTTATTGATTTAAAATTGTGATTATTCAAAAAAGGAGTCATTAGTGAGAAGCATTTCTTGTCCCCCATTTTTTTTCCTCGAGTTAGAGTTCTTTAATATTATTCCAATAATTATTGGGAAGAAACTCTAGTACAAAAGTTAAGGTAAAATATGCATGCCACAGGAACTCTTCTATTTGAAGCCTTTTATTTTTACAGAGTTTTCAATTTAAGGGGCTAAAATCTTTCCTTTAAAATTATCACTGACAGGGTATGGGGAAAAATTCTTTCTGACTAAATAAGGATTTGTTTTTATAGAAAATAAATTAAAAAAAACATTTTTTAAACATTTATACTTTAACAAAGTCTTAAAATTTCTTTTTTCAATTTTAAATTCTCCAAATTGCTCTATTAACAAATATCGTCATTGTAAGCTGATGTAGAGTTAATATTCACCTCCAATGGAACACATTCTTGTTTTTTTTAATGTATAATTATAACAGAAACTACAAGTTAAAAAAAAAAAAACTTTTATGCTGTTGGTCAGGATTCTCAAACCACTATTCCCTTCATGACTCCACCCATGTCGGGTTCTTTCTGACAGATCATGAGAAAATATTATGGCATTTTTTCCACCAGCCAGTGAGTACACTTTACATTTAAAATGCACTTTCATACCCTGACTTCAACATAATTGGCTAGGTGGTTGTATAGTTTGCGTCTGCAGTGCAGTCTCTTGGGTTTTAATATTTCCCACATAATCCTGAGTTGGTGAGTGGATTTTTCTTTCTGTTCAAAGTTTCCAAAAGCAGCACACCACACAGCACAAGGAAAACACAGTTTGGATTCTGTCCTCCATGATTCCATTGTTCTCTTCTTTACTGTTTTTAGCAGTGCCTTATCTCTTGCTGCTCTCTTTTTCAAACAGTGCATTCTCCATGCCCCCAAAGTCTGAATAACTAGTCTCCAAAAGGGTTTGGGCCACACCCAATTAAGGTCTCTGCTTTCAAGGAGGAGAAATAACACAAGACTGGCCAGTAAAATGGAAACTGATAATGGCCATTTTTCTGGGACTGTGTTGGCAAGATGACTAGGATTTTGGAGTGCCACGCTTTATCCCTGCTAGACCTTTTGGAATCCAATGCAGAAGTTTGATTTCATTTTACATGGAAAGGTTATCCATTGCCCTGATCTGGGGTATATGTGGTGTTTGGTGACATTTGATAATGAAGGCTCTTCATTGAGATGGCAATACTTTCTCATTATGTTCTTAATTCTTTCTTTTCCCTTGATCCCTTGCTCTTAGGAACCATATTTGGAAATAATATGGTTTTCAAAGAGATCTTGTTATGGGTGGTAATTTAGGCAAAGGACGTGTGAGCACTTTACAAAGACGACATTTTTTACTTAGAAAGATTGAATGCCTCAAAGTAAACTGCACGATGAAACAAATATTTATTTCACCACTCAAGATTAAAATGTCCACCATATAATGGGGAATAAAATAATTAAAATTTGGTTATAATTTATTTCCCATAAATCAGACTGATTTTTTTCCTTTACATGTGTCAGGGTATTCTTAAAATTTTATTGTGATACATTATACTAAATCTAATCTTGCCTAGAGTCCCTTTTCTAATCAACATCCTCTTTGGAACTAATATGCATTTCAGTTCATAATTTTAAAATAAAAATTTCAACAACTTTAAAAAATACATGAAATCTTCACTTTGTCCACATGATGCACTATGGGTTGAATTATCAAAAAAATGAGAGATAAACAGAAAAATTTGTTCAAGGAGGGCAAGCAAACACATATGCATGTCAGGGTCAACTAATAGATTAAGAGGTGAATAATATGTTTTTTATTTTCTGTATTCTCTTTATTTCCTATAATTCTTAAAGAGTTATTGAAAACATTTAATAACGATCGAAGAGAAGAATGCACACCTCTGTGATTATACGAAGGACCAGGGATGGTACATTTTGGATAAGTAATATTGTGGTTTATTTGACTTAATAAAAGAGACTTTTTTTAAAATAGTGGGGGTGTCTGGGATTGTACACATAATTTGAGCCATGGGTAATAGGCATTAGCCATGTTTTAAAGATGCTCTGGCCAATTGTTGTAAAAGAATTCAAAATTTAAGCTTCTGCTGGAGATATGGGTATGAGACTAAGGTTGCCCCTATATTTTCTAAGGTTGAGATTTCTGCTCTTGGTGTCCGGTTTATGTATGTTCAGAAACGATTGATATGCATCCCTAAAAATATATAATATGAGAAAGAGGGTGTGGAGGGACAAATATGGAGCTTGGAAATACCTATTGCTCAAAAGTGGTCTTCCTTTGTGTTTCTTCATTATCAGAGGTTGTAAACTGGCATGCATAAAATGGAAGGCGGTACCCTCTGCTTGATGCAATAGGTCCTTGAATTTTATGAACCATACCTCTTCCACATGATAACTTGTAACAGTTGATGCACTCTTTATCACCTTGTGGAACTTACACGTCCCTTTTGCACTTCTGGGTGATGGCAAGGTCCTTCATAAGCCATAAGAGAAATTTGGACTCTGGGAGCTATTTTTACTGTAGTTCCTTGTTTTCATTTGTGTATATGTGGATCTGTTTCTTGGTAAGAAAATATTTTAATATTTTCCCCAACAATTCTCAAAAATTAGAGTATGATAAAATAGCAGCTATTTGTATAAGAACCCCTGTGTCACAATCTGCACCATATGCAACAGACAAATAATGTCTTGAAAATCAGAATGGTTTCTTTGAAAAAAAAATCCTGAGCTTTGTAAACATGCAGAAAAGAATCATTTAGTCAGTAAAAAGAGGTCCTCTGAATTTTAAAATTAAAATTGTGATTATTCAAAAAGGAGAATAAGTGAGAAACATTTCTTGTGCTCCGATCATTTTTCTGCCAGTAAAAGTAATTTACTATCATTCCAATAACTATTAGGAAAAAAATTTAGCCCAAAAACTAAGGTAAAATATGCATTGCCCAGGAACTCTTCTAGTTATAGAATTTTATTTTAACAGAGTTTACTTTTTAAAAGTGTTAAAGCCTTTCCTTTCCAATTAACATGGACAGGGAACCAGGAAAAATTCTTTTTGCCTAATTAAAGATTGATTTATTTACCAAAATATAGAATTAATTATTCTTTTACAATGTATGTCTTAACAAAGATTTAAAATTCATTTATTTTTATTTAAATACTCCCAATTACTCTATGCAAGAACACTGGCATTCTAATCTGACTTATTGTTAATTTTCACCTCCAATTGGCCACATTCTTGTTTTCCTTAATATATATTTCTAAAAGAATCTATAAATAAATTTTAAAAAAAACTTTAATGCAGTCGGTCCCGAAACTGAAACCTCTATACACCTGCATGATTCCACATGTGTTGGAATCTTTCTCACAGCTCAGGAGAAAATATTATTGCATTTTTTCCTCCACCCACTGACCATACTTTGTGTTTAATAAACAATTTCATACCCTGACTTCAACATATCTGGCTATTTGGGTGTATAAGCTGTGTCTGTAGTGAAGTCTCTTGGGTTTTAAATTTTCCACATACTCCTTTGATGTGTAATGGTGTATTCTCTCTATTCCAATTTTTAAAAAGCACCGCACCACACCACACAAAGAAATCAGAGCATTGATTCTTTCTTACAGGATTCCATGGTTCTCCTCTTTTCTGTTTTTAGCAGTGCCTTCTCTCCTGCTGCTGTCATTTCCAAACAGCCTGTTCTCCATGCCCACAATGTCTGAATAATTATTCTACAAAAGTGTTTGGGTCACACCCAGCTAAGTTTCCTCCTTTGAAGGAGCAGAGAGAAGACCAGACTGGCCAGTAAAAGGGTCACAAATCCTGGCCGTATTTCCTGGAATTGCATTGGCTCGATGACCAAGATTATGGTGTGCCACACTCCACCTCGGCGAGTCCTTTTGAAATCCAATGCAGAAGTTCAATTACATTTCAAATGGTAAGTTTATCCATGGCCCTGATCTGAGATATATTGGTGATGGGTGAACTTTGATATTGAAGGCTCTTCATTGAGATGGCAATACTTTCTCATTCCATTCTAATTTCTACCTCTGGTTTTGATTCCATTGCTCTGAGTATCTCTAGTTGGAAATAATATCATTTTCCAAGGGATCCTGTTATGTTTGGTAATTTATGCAAAGGATGTATGAGCACTTTACAAATGGGATATTTTTTTGTAAACAAAAAGAAGAAACTAAAATTTATTTCACCTCTTGAGATTATAATTTCCACAATTTCATGGGGAATTAAATAATTAAAAATTTTTAATAATTTATTCCCCTAAAATCAGACATTATTTTCGGTTACATGTGCCTGTGCATTCTTAATCTTTACTAGGATTGATTATATTAAATCTAATCTTACCTAAAATCCCTTTTCAAATCAACATTCTCTTTCAATCTAATATACGTTTCCATTTATAATTTTAAAATAAAGTCTTTTCAATAGCTTTAAATAAGCCATTCATTTTTCCCTTTGTCCACTGGATGCACTATGGGATGAGTCATGAAGATAACTGAGGGAGAAACCGAAAATGTTGTTCAAGGACGCTGAGAAAAGCACCTTTGCATGGCAGTGTCAACAAATGGATTGAGAGCTGAATAATATTTTATTTACTGTTCTGGATTCTCTTTATATATTATAATCATTAAAGAGCTGTTGAAAACTTTTAATAATGATTGAAGAGAAGAATGCGCACCACTGTGATTATATGAAGGACCAGGGCATGTACACATTGTATAAGAAAGATAGTGATTTCATATGTATTAATAAACAGATTTGTTTTAATAATTGTGGGTATGTCTAGAACTGTACACCCAGTTAAGCCATGGATAAAATGCATAAGTCATGTTTTAAAGATGTTCTTTCCAATTTAAGGCAATCACAATTCAAGGTTCTGCTGGAGATGTGTGCATGGTTCGAATGTTAGGTGTTATGCCCCTTTATTTTGTTATGATGAGATTTCTACTCTCGGCATAAGGTTTAGATATGCTCATGAATGATTGACATGTATCACAAAAATATATATTAAGGGAAAGCAAGGGAGAGAGACAAAAATGAAGCTTTGGAATTACCTATTTCTCTAAAGTGATCTTCCTTTTGTGTTTCTTCAGTATGGAGGATGTAACCTGGAGTGCATAGTTGGAGGGCCGCCATTCTGCTTGATGGAAATGATTCTTGATTTTTATGAACCATTCTACTTCTACATGATATCTTGAAAACATTTGAGTCACTCTTTCACACCTTGTGGACCATACACGTCCCTCTTTTCCTTCTGTATGTTGGCATGGTCCTTCATGAGTCATAGGAGAATTTTGGAGGCTGTAAGTTATTTGTACAATAGTTCAATGGTTTCATTTTTGTATATGTCGATCTGTTCCTTTGCAAAAATTTTTTTGAAAATATTTCCAATACATCCTCAAAAATTACAATATGTCAAAAAGCAGGTATTCCTATATGGACACCTGCATCACAATCACTCTGACATCGGGAACAACCCAATTGTGTCCAGAAATTCAGGAATATTTCCTTGAAACAAAACCCTGAGTGATGTAAACATTCAGTACAGAATTGTGAAGTCATGTAAAATGATGTCCTCTGGGTTATTGATTTAAAATTGTGATTATTCAAAAAAGGAGTCATCAGTGAGAAGCATTTCTTGTCCTCCCATTATTTTTCCTCGAGTTAGAGTTGTTAAATATTATTCCAAAAATTATTTGGAAGAAACTTGAGTCCAAAAGTTAAGGTAAAATATGCATGTCACAGGAACCCTTCTATTTGAAGCCATTTATTTTTACAGAGTTTTCTATTTAACTGGATAAAATCTTTCCTTTCAAATTAACACTGAGAGCGTATGGGGAAAAATTCTTTCTGCCTAAATAAGGATTTATTTTTATAGTGAAATATATAATTAACCATTTTTTTAAACATGTATACTTTAACAAAGGCTTAAAATTTCTTTTTTCAATTTTAAATTCTCCAAATTGCTCTTTGAGAGGATATCGTCATTGTAAGCTGATGTCGAGTTAATTTTCACCTCCAATCTGACACATTCTTTTTTTTTTAGGGTATAAATATAAAAGAATCTATAAGTTAAAAAAAAAAAAACTTTTATGCTGTCAGTTAGGATTCTCAACACTCTATTCCCAGCATGACTCCACACATGTCAGATTCTTTCTGACAGATCATGAGAAAATATTATGGCATTTTTTCCACCAGCCACTGAATACACTTTACATGAAAAATGCACTTTCATGCCCTGGCTGCAACATAACTGGCTACTTGGTTCTATAAGCTACGTCTGCAGTGCAGTTTCTTGGGTTTTAATTTTTCCCACATAATACTGAGTTGGTGAGTGGATTTTTCTTTCTGTTCAAATTTTCCAAAACTAGCACACCACACGGCACAATGAAATCACAGTTTGGATTCTGTCCTCCATGATTCCGTTGTTCTCTTCTTTATTGTTTTTAGCAGTGCCTTATCTCTTGCTGCTCTCTTTTTCAAACAGTGCATTCTCCATGCCCCCAAAGTCTAAATAATTAGTCTGCAAAAGGGTTTGGGCCACACCCAACTCAGTTCAATGCTTTGAAGTAGGAGAAATAACACAAGACTGGCCTGTCAAAGGGAAAGTAATCATGACCATTTTTCTGGGACTGTACTGGCAAGATGACCAGGATTTTGATTTGCCATGCTCCACCCCTGCTAGCCCATTTGGAATCCAATGCAGATGCTCGATTTCATTTTACATGGAAAGGTTAATCTGTGCCCTGATCTGGGGTATATGTAGTGTTTGGTGACCTTTGATAATGAAAGTTCTTCATTGAGATGGCAATACTTTCTCCATTATGTTCTTAATTCTTTCTCTTCCCTTGATCCCTTGCTCTTACGAACCGTATTTGGAAATAATATGGTTTTGAAAGAGGTATTGTTATGGGTGGTAATTTAGGCAAAGGACGTGTGAGCACTTTACAAAGATGACATTTTTTATGTAGAAAGTTTGAATGCCTCAAAGTAAACTGCACGATGAAAGAAATATTTTTTTCACCGGTCAAGATTAAATTGTCCACCATCTCACGGGGAATAAAATAATTAAAATTTGGTTATAATTTATTTCCCATAAATCAGACTGATTATTTTCCTTTACATGTGTCAGTGCATTATTAAAATTTTATTGTGATGTATTATATTAAATCTAATCTTACCTAGAGTCCCATTTCTAAACAACATTCTCTTTGTAACTAATATGAATTTCAGTTCATAATTTTAAAACAAAAATATCAACAACTTTATAAAACCCATGCAATTTTCACTTTGTCCACATGATGCACTTTGGGTGGAATTATCAAAAAAACTGAGAGATAAACAGCAAAATTTGTTCAAAGATGGCAAGCAAATACATAGGCATGTCAGTGTCAACTAATAGATTAAGAGGTGAATAATATGTTTTATATTTTCCGTATTCTCTTTATTTCCTATAATTCTTAAAGAGCTATTGAAAACATTTAATAATGATTGAAGAGAAGAATGCACACCTCTGTGATTATACGAAGGACCAGGTATGGTACACTTTGGATAAGTAATATTGTGGTTTATTGGGACTTAATAAAAGAGACTTTTTTTTTAATTGTGGGGGTGTCTGCAATTGTACACATAATTAGAGCCATGGATAATAGGCATTAGTCATGTTTTAAAGATGCTTTGGTCAATTGTTAAAAAAGAAATCACAATTCAAGGTTCTGCTGGAGAAATGTGTATGAGACTACTGTTAGGGGTTTTGCCCCTATATTTTCTAAGTTTGAGATTTCTGCTCTCGGTGTCCGGTTTATGTATGTTCAGAAACGATTGATATGCATCCCTAAGAATATATATTATGAGAAAGAGGGTGGGGAGGGACAAATATGGATTTTGGAAATACCTATTGCTCTAAAGTTTTCTTCCTTTGTGTTTCTTCATTATCAGAGGTTGTAATCTGGCATGCATAGAATGGAGAGGGGTACCCTCTGCTTGATGCAATATGTCCTTGATTTTATGAACCTTTCCACTTCCACATGATAACTTGTAAACAGTTGAGGAAATCTTTCTCACCTTGTGGACCTTACAGGTCCCTTTTGCATTTCTGGCAATGTACTTCATAAGCCATAGGAGATACTTGGAGGTTGGGAAATACCTGTACTCTAGTTCCTTGGTTTCAATTCTTATGTGTAGAGTTGTTTCTTTGTAAGAATGGTTTTGATTTTTTCTTCCAATTCATTTATCAAAAATTAAAATATGCCAAAATGCCAGATATTTGTCTATAAACACCTGCATCACAATCTCTGCTCCAAGGGAAACAGCCCAATGATGTCCAGAAATCTGCAATCGGTTCCTTGAAAAAAAAATGCAGAGCCTGCTAAACATTCAGTAAAGAATCTTGATGTCATGTAAAAAGAAGTCCTCTGAATTATCGATTTACAATTGTGGTTATTCAAAATGAAGAATCAGTGAGAGACATTTCTTGTGCTCACATTATTTTTCTGTCATTTAGAGTAGTGTAATATAATTCTTATAACTATTTGGAAGAAAATCTAGTCAAAAATTTAAGGTAAAATATGCATTCCACAAGAGCTCTCTATTTGTAGCATTTTATTTTATAGAGTTTACTCTTTAAAAGGGCTAAAGTGTTCCCTTTCCTATTAACATTGAGAGGGTATGGGGAAAAATTCTTCTTTCCTATTTACAGGTCGATTTTTATACCAAAATATATAAATAACCTTTCTTTAAAATTTTTGTTTTAACGAAGACTTAAAATTCATTTTTTTAAAATTTTAAATACTCCAAATTAGTCTATGAGAGTACACCGTCATTCTCATCAGACTTATATCTAGTTTTCACCTCCAACTGGACACAATCTTGTTTTCTTTAATATATATTTCTAACAGAATGTATAGTTTAAAAAAAAACTTTTACAACGTCAGTCAGTATACTCAAACCTCTATCTCCCAGTATGACACCACATGTGTTGGAAACTTTCTGACAGATCATGAGAAAATATTATGGCATTTTTCCTCTAGCCACTGAACATACTTTATGTTTAAAATTCACTTTCATACATTTCTTCAACATATCTGTCTAGTTGGTGGTATTGGCAGTGTGTGTATTGAAGATTCTTGTGATTTCATTTTTTCCACATTCTCCAGAGGTGGCTAGAGGAGTTTCTTTCTTTCACAAGTTTCAAAGTAGCGCCATACCACACTGCACTTGGAAATCTGAGTTTGGTTCCTTTCCTCCGGGTTTCCATTGGTCTCCTCTTTTCTGTTTCTGGCAGTGCCATTTCTCCTGCTGCTTTCTTCTCCAAACATCCCTTTCTCCCTGCCAAAAAGGTCCAAATAATCACACTGAAAATGTTTTGGTGACACACAACGCTTTGTTCCCTGCTTTGGATGAGCAGAAAGAAGACATGACTGGTCAGTAACCGGGAAATGAATCCTGCCAATTTTTCCTGGGACTACACTGGCAGGATGACAAGGAATTTGGTGTGCCACACTCCCCCCCTGTGAGCCCTTTTGGAATCCATTGCTGAAGTACGATTTTATTTTCCGAGCAAAGTTTTCCCATTGCCCTGATGTAGTATATATGTGGTGTTTGGTGGCCTTGGATAATTAAGGCTCTTCATTGAGTTGCAACACTTTTTCATTCTATTCTAATTTCTTCCTCTGCCTTTGATTACATTGCTCTGAGGATCTCTAGTTGGAAATAATATGGTTTTCCAAGGGATCCTGTTATGTTTGGTAATTTAGGCAAAGGACGTGTGAGCACTTTACAAAGGGGAAGTTTTATACTCAGAAAGAATGAATGCCTCAATGCAAACTGCACAATGAAACAAAAATTTATTTCACCCCTTGAAACTATAACTTGCACAATTTCATGGGGATTAAAATAATAAAAAAAAATTAATAATTTATTTCCCTAAAATCAGACTGATTATTTTCCTTTACATGTGCCTGTGCCTCCTTAAATCTTTATTAAGTTTGATTATATTAAATCTAATCTTACTTAAAACCCCTTTTCAAATCAACATTCTCTAAAATCTAATATACGTTTCCATTCATAATTTTAAAATAAAGTCTTTTCATTAGCTTTAAAAAAGCCATGTATTTTTCCCTTTGTCCCCATGATGCACTATGGGATGAGTTATTAAGATAACTGAGAGAGAAATGGAAAAAGTTGTTCAAGGATTCTGAGAAAAGCAACTTTGCATGGCAGTGTCAACAAATGGATTGAGAGCTGTTTTAATATTTTATTTACTGTTCTGTATTCTGTTTATTTATTATAATTCTTAAAGAGCTGTTGAAAATGTTTAGTAATGATTGAATAGAAGAATGCACACCTCTGTGATTATCTGAAGGACCAGGGAATGTACACATTGGATAAGAAAAATATTGGTTTAATATATATTAATAAAACAGATTTGTTTTAATAATCATGGGTATGTCTGGAACTGTACACCCAGTTAAGCCATGGATACTAGTCATTAGTCTTGTTTTAAAGATGTTCTTGCCAATTTTTAAAAAGGGAATCACAATTCAAGTTTCCGCTGGAGATGTGGGTATGGGAAGACTGTTAGGTGTTATGCCCCTTTATTTTCTTATGATGAGATTTCTACTCTTGGCGCCAGGTTTATATATGTTCATGAATGATAGACATGCATCACTAAAAATATATATTAAGGGAAAGCATGGGGAGTGAGACAAATATGAAGCTTTGGAATTACCTATTCTCTAAAAGTTGTCTTCCTTTTGTGTTTCTTCAGTATGGAGGCAGTAATCGTGCGTGCATAGAATGGAGGACGGTAGACTCTGCTTGAGGGAAATGGTCCTTGATTTTTATGAACAATTCCACTTCTACATGATATCTTGTAAAGAGTTAAGTCACTCTTTCTCACCATGGGGACCTTACAGGTTCCTTTTGCATTCTGAGTTTTGGCAAGTTCCTTCATAAGCCAGAAGAGAAATTTGGATGCTGGGAGCTAGTTTTACTATAGTTCTTTGTTTCATTTGTGTACATGTGGATATGTTTCTTAGTAAGAATGATTTTGATTTTTTTCCCAATATTTCTCAAAAATTACAATATGACAAAAGAGCAGCTATTTGTATATGGACTCCTGCACCACAATCTCTGTGACATCAGCAACAGCCCAATAATGTCTTGAAAATCAGGAATGGTTTCCTTGAAAAAAAATCCAGAACCTAGTAAAATTCAATAAACACTCATGAAGTCATGTAAAAAGAGGTCATCTGAATTATAGATTCAAAACTGTGATTATTCCAAAAAGGAGAAGCAGTGAGAAATATTACTTGTGCTCCCATTATTTTTCTGCCAATTAGAGTAGTTTAAAATTATTCCAATAAATAATAGGAAGAAATTGTAGTCCAAAATTTAACGTAAAATGTGCATTCCACAGGAACTCTTCTATCTGAGGTCTTTTACTTTTACAGAGTTTACTGTTTAAAAGGGCTATAGACTTTCCTTTCCAATTAACATTGACAGGGTAGGGCGAAAAATTCATTTTCCCTTAAGTAAAGATTGACTTATATACCATAATATATAATTAACCATTCTTTATAATGTACATTTTAATGAAGTCTTAAATTTTTTAATTTTATTTTAAATACTCCCAATTACTCTATGAGAGAACACTGTCATTCTATTCTGACTCTTTGCTAATTTTCAGGTCCAACTGATCACATTCCTGTTTTCCTTATTACATATTTATAATAGAATCTCTAAATTAAAAAAAAAAAAACATTTATGCAGTCGGTCAGAATTTTCAAACCTCTATTCCCAGCATGACTCCACATGTGTTTTAAACTTTCTGAAAGATCATGAGTATATGTTTTTGCAATTTTTCCACCAGACACTGAGTATATTTTAAGTTTAATGTACACTTTCATACCCTTACTTCAACAGATCTGGATAGTTGTTTTTATGGGAAGTGTCTTTACTGAAGAGGCTTGAGTTTTAATTTTTCCACATACTCCTGTATTGCCTATTGGAGATTTCTTTCTATTTTAATTTTCAACCAGCACTGGAGAAGGCTGTACAGATGGTTGCAATTGTTCAGGATTCCATTGGTCACCTCTTTTCTGTTTTTAGCAATGCCGTCTCTCCTGCTGCTGTCTTTTCCAAACAGCCCATTCTTACATTCCCCAAAGGTCCAAATTATTATCCTGAAGAAGTGTTTGTGCCACAACCAGCTAAGGTCCTTGCTTTGGAGGAGCAGAAAGAAGTCAAGTCTGGCCCATAACACGGAAACAAATCCTGGCCATTTGACATGGGTCTGCATTGGCCTGATGACCAGGATTTTAGTGTTAAAATGCTCTCGTTATGTGTGGTAATTTAGCCAAAGTATAAGTGAGCACTTTATAAAGAGGACATTTTTTACTAAGAAAGAATTAATCCCTCAAAGAAAACTGCATGATAAAAAAAAAAAAATTATTTCACCCCTAGAGATTATAAGGTCCACTATTTCCAGTGGAATAGAATAATTAAAGTTTTATTATTATTTATTTCCCCTAAATATAACTGATTATTTTCCTTTACATCTGTCTGTGTCTTCTTAAATCTTCATTATGACTGATAATATTAAATCTAATCTTACCTAAAATCTCTTTTCAAATCAACATTGTCTTTCAATCTAATATACGTTTCAGTCCATAGTTTAAAATTAAAGTCCTTTCCACAGCTTTAACACAGCCATGTATTGTTCACTTTGCCCACATTATGCACTATGGGATGAGTTATCAAAAACCTGAGAGGTAAACAGAAAAATTTGTTCAAGGATGGTGAGAAAAGCACATTTGCATGGCAGGGTCAACAAATGAATTGAGAGGTGAATAATATTTTATTTCTTCTTCTGGATCTTCTTTATTTATCTTAAATCTTAAAGAGCTTTTGAAAACGTTAATCATGATTGAAGAGAAGAATGCACACATCTGTGAAAATATGGCGCACCAGGGAATGTACGCATTTGATAAGTAAGGTAGTGGTTTAATATGTATTAATAAAAGAGACTTGTTTTAAAATTAGTTTGGATGTCTGACATTTTACATCCTAGTTGAACCATGAATAATAGGCCGTAGTCATATTTTAAAGATGCTTTGGCCAATTTTTTAAAAAGGAATCACAATTCAACGATCTCCTGTTGATGTGTGTACTGGACCACTGTTTGGTGTCATACCTCTTAATTTTCTAAAGTTGAGATTTTGGTTCTCGGCTTCAGCTTTTGTATGTTCAGGTATGATTGATATGCATCACTAAAAATATATATTAAGTGAAAGATGGTGTGGAGAAACAAATATGAAACTTTTGAATTACATGTTTCCCTAATTTCAGCTTCCTTTAGTGTTGTTTCATTATCAAAGATTGTAATCTCCCAAACATAGAATGGAGTACGGTGCCCTCTGCTGGATGGTTTTGGTCCTTGACTTTGAGAACCTTTCGTCTTACCCTGATAACTTGTAAAGTGTACAGCCCTCTTTCTCACCTTGTGGACCATACAGACCCTTTTTCCCTTCTCTTTGTTGGCACGGTTCTCCATAAGCCATAGGAGAATTTTGGAGCCTGTAAGTTATTTGTACAGTAGTTCAATGGTTTCATTTTTGTATATATCAATCTGTTTCTTTGCAAAAATTTTTTTGAAAATATTTCCAATACATTCTCAAAAATTACAATATGTCAAAAAACAGGTATTCATATATGGACACCTGCATCACAATCTCTCTGCCATCGGGAATAATCCAATTGTGTCCAGAAAATCAGGAATGTACACTTGAAACAAAACCCGAGTGATGTAAACATTCAGTGCAGAATTGTGATGTCATGTAAAATGATGTCCTTTGGATTATTGATTTAACATTGTGATTATTCAAAAAAGGAGTCATCAGTGAGAAGCATTTCTTGTCCTCCCGTTATTTTTCCTCATGTTAGAGTTGTTTAATATTCCAATAATTATTAGAAAGAAACTCTAGTCCAAAAGTTAAGGTAAATTATGTATGCCACGGGAACTCTTCTATTTGAATCCTTTTATTTTTACAGAGTGTTCTATTTTACAGGATAAAATCTTTCTGTTCAAATTAACACAGACATGGTATGGGGGAAAATTCTTTCTGCATAAGTAAGGATTTATTTTTATAACAAAATAAATAATTAACATTTTTTTAAACATGTATAAGTTAACAAAGGCTTAAAATTTCATTTTTCAATTTTAAATTCTCCAAAGTGCTCTATGAGAGAAGATCGTCATTGAAAGCTGACGTAGAGTTAATTTTCACCTCCAATGGAACACATTCTTGTTTTTTTTAAGGTATAACTATAACAGAATCAATAAGTTAAAAAAAAAAATCTTTTATGCTGTCGTTCAGGATTCTCAAACCTCTATTACCAGTATGACTCCACACATGTCAGATTCTTTCTGACAGATCATGAGAAATTAATGTGGCATTTTTTCCACCAGCCTCTGACTTCACTTTATTTTTTAAATGCACTTTCATACCCAGACTTCATCATAACTGGATAGTTGGTTGTATAGGCCGACTCTGTAGTGAAGTCTCTTGGGTTTTAATTTTTCCCACATAATCCTGAGTTGGTGAGTGGAGATTTCTTTCTGTTCCAATTTTCAAAAAGCAGCTCACCACACTGCACAATGAAATCACAGCTTGGATTCTGTCCTCCATGATACCGTTGTTCTCCTCTTTACTGTTTTTAGCAGTGCCTTATCTCTTGCTGCTCTCTTTTCCAAACAGTGCATTCTCCATGGCCCCAAAATCTGAATAATTAGTTGGCAAATGGATTTGGCCCACACCCAACTAAGGTCCCTGCTTTGAAGGAGCAGAAAGAAGACAAGACTGGCCAGTAATAGGGAAACGAATCCTGGCTATTTTTCTTGGACTGCATTGGGAAGATGATGAAGATTTTGGTGTGCCCCACTCTACCCCTGCAAGCCCTTTTGGAATCCAATGCAGATGTTCGATTTCATTTTACAGGGAATGTTTATCCATTGCCCTGATCTGGGGTATATGTGGTGTTTGGTGCCACCGATAATGAAGGCTCTTCATTGAGATGGCAATACTTTCTCATTATGGTCTAATTTCTTCCTCTGTCCTTGATTCCATTGCTCTTAGTATCTCTATTTGGAAACAATGTGGTTTCCCAAGAGTTGTTGCTATGTGTGGTAATTTAGGCATAGGATGTGTGAGCACTTTACAAAGAGGACATTTTTTACTTAGAATGACTGAATTCCTCAAAGTAAACTGAAGGAAGAAACAAATAATTATTACACCGGTCAAGATTAAAATGTCCCCTCTATTACGGGGAATAAAATAATTAAAATTTGATTATAATTTATTTCCCATAAATCCGACTGATTAAATTCATTTACATGTGTCAGTGAATTCTTAAAATTTTATTATGATTGATTGTATTAAACCTAATCTTACCTTGAGTCCCTTTTCAAACCAACATTCTCTTTGGAACTAATATGCATTTCAGTACATAATTTTAAAATAAAAATTTTCAACAGCTTTAAAAAACCCATGCAATGTTCGCTTTGTCCACATGATGCACTCTTGTTTGAATAATGAAAAAAACTGAGAGATAAACAGAAAAAGTTGTTCAAGGACGGCAAGCAAAGCACATATGCATGTCAGTGTCAACTAATGTATTAAGAGCTGAATAATATATTTTTTATTTTCTGTATTCTCTTTATTTCCTATAATCCTTAAAGAGCTATTGAAAATATATAATACAAGAATGCACACTTATGTGATTATACGAAGGACCAGGATGTTACACATTGGGTAATAATATAGTGGTTTAATATGATTTAATAAAAGAGCTTTTTTTTTTTTTTAAATTGTGGGGATATCTGTGGTTGTACAAATAAGTAAAGCCACGGATAATAGGCATTAGTCATCTTTTAAAGATGCTCTGGCTAATTTTTAAAAAAGGAATCACAATTCAATATTTTGCTGGAGATATGTGTATGAGACTTCTGTTAGGTGTTTTGCCCCTATATTTTCTAAGGTTGAAATTTCTACTCTCCGTTTCATGTTTATGTATGTTCAGAAATGATTGATATGAATCACTAAAAATATATATTAAGAGAAAGAGGGTGGGGAGGGACAAATATGAAGCTTGGAATTACCTATTGCTCTAAAGTGCTCTTCCTTTGTGTTTCTTCATTCTCAGGTTGTAATCTCTCATGCATAGAATGGAAGGCGGTACCCTCTTCTTGATGCAATAGGTGCTTGAATTTTATGAACCATGCCTCTTCCACATGATAACTTGTAAAGAGTTGAGGCACTCTTTCTCACCTTGTGTACCTTACACGTCCTTTTTGCACTTATGGGTGTTGGCAAGGTCCTTCATAAGCCGTAAGAGAAATTTGGACGCTGGGAGCTATTTTACTGTAGTTCCTTGATTTCATTTGTATATATGTGGATCTGTTTCTTGGTAAGAATTATTTTAATATTTTTCCCAACAATTCTCACAAATTACAATATGATAAAATAGCAGCTATTTTATAGGAACCCCTGCGTCACAATCTGCACCATATACAACAGCCCAATAATGTCTTGAAAATCGAAATGGTTTCCTTGAAAAAAAAATCCTGAGGTTTGTAAACATGCAGTAAAGAATCGTGAAGTCATGTAAAAAGAGGTCCTCTGAATTTTTGAATTAAAATTGTGATTATTCAAGAAAGGAGAATAATTGAGATACATTTCTTGTGCTGCCATCATTTTTCTACAAAAAGAGTAGTTTAATATCATTCCTATAACTATTAGGAAAAAAATCTAGCCCAAAATTTAAGGTAAAATATGCATTGCACAGGAACTCTTCTAGTTATAGCATTTTATTTTAACAAGTTTACTATTTAAAAGTGTTAAAGTCTTTCCTTTCCAATTAACATCGACAGGGAACCAGGAAAAATTCCTTTTGCCTAATTAAAGATTGATTTATATACCAAAATATAGAATTAATTATTCTTTTAAAATGTATGTCTTAACAAATAATTAAAATTGATTTATTTTTATTTTAAATACTCCCAATTACTCTATGCGAGAACAATGGCATTCTAATCTGACTTATTGTTAATTTTCACCTCCAATTGGCCATATTCTGGTTTTCCTTAATATATATATCTAACAGAATGTATAAATAAATTTAAAAAAAACTTTAAAGCAGTCGGTCAGGAAACTGAAAACTCTATACCCCAGCATAACTCCACATGTGTTGGAATCTTTCTCACAGCTCAGGAGAAAATATTATTGCATTTTGTCCACCACCCACTGACCATACTTTTTGTTTAATATAAAATTTCATACCCTGACTTTAACATATCTGGCTATTTTGGTGTATAAGCTGTGTATGTATTGAAGTCTCTTGTGTTTTAATTTTTCCACATACTCCTGAGTTGTGTAATGGTGTATTCTCTCTATTCCAATTTTTAAAAAGCACCGCACCACAAAGCACAGGGAAATCAGAGTGTGGATTTTTTTCTCCAGGATTCCATTGTTCTCCTCTTTTCTGTTTTTAGCAGTGCCTTCTCTCCTGCTGCTGTCATTTCCAAACAACCTGTTCTCCATGCCCACAAGTTCTGAATAATTATTCTGCAAAAGTGTTTGGGTCTCACCCAGCTAAGTTTCCTGCTTTGAAGGAGCAGAAAGAAGACAAGACTGGCCAGTAAAAGGAACACAAATCCTGGCCATATTTCCTGGGATTGCATTGGCCGGATGACCAGTATTTTGGTGTGCCACACTCCACCCTGGTGAGTCCTTTTGAAATCCAATGCAGAAGTTCGATTTCATTTCAAATGGTAAGTTTATCCATGGCCCTGTTCTGAGATATTTTGGTGAGGGGTGAACATTGATATTGAAGGCTCTTCATTACATTCTCATGCTATTCTAATATGTACCTCTGGTTTTGATTCCATTGCTCTGAGTATCTCGAGTTGGAAATAATATCGTTTTACAATGGATCCTGTTATGTTTGGTAATTTATGCAAAGGACATATGAGCGCTTTACAAATGGGACATTTTTTTATCAGAAAGAATGAATGCCACAATGCAAACTGCACGAAGAAACAAAAATTTATTTCACCCCTTGAGATTATAATTGCCACAATTTCATGGGGAATAAAATAATTAAAAAATTTTAATAATTTATTTCCCTTAAATCAGACTGATTATTTCCCTTTCAATGTGCCTGTACCTCCTTAAATTTTTATTAAGTTTGATTATATTAAGTCTAATCTTACCTAAAATCCCTTTTCAAATCGACATTCTCCTGATTTGATCACAATTTAAGGTTCTGCTGGGGATGTGTGCATGGGACAACTGTTAGGTGTTAGGCCCCTTTATTTTGTTATGATGAGATTTCTCCTCTCGGGGTAAGGTTTAAATATGTTCATGAATGTTTGACATGTATCACAAAAATATATATATTAAGGGAAAGCAAGGGAGAGAGACAAAAATGAAGCTTTGGATTTACCTATTTCTCTAAAGTGGACTTCCTTTTGGGTTTCTTCAGTATGGAGGATGTAATCTGGAGTGCATAGATGGAGCGCCGCCACTCTGCTTGATGGAAATGGTCCTTGATTTTTGTGAACCATTCCACTTCTACATGATATCTTGAAAAGAGTTGAGTCACTCTTTCTCCCCTTGTGGACCATACACATCCCTTTTTTTCTTCTGTGTGTTGGCATGGTCCTTCATGAGCCATAGGAGAATTTTGGAGGCTGTAAGTTATTTGTACAGTAGCACAATGGTTTCAATTTTGTAAATGTCGATCTGTTTCTTTGCAAAAATTTTTTTGAAAATATTTCCAATACATTCTCAAAAATTACAATACGTCAAAAAGCAGGTATTCATATATGGACACCTGCATCACAATCTCTCTGCCATCGGGAACAGCACAATTGTGTACTGAAAATCAGGAATATTTCCTTGAAACAAAATTCTGAGTGATGTAAACATTCATTATTGTAAACATTATGTTTACAATGATGTAAACATAATGAATGTAATAATGAATGTAAACATTCATTATTAATCGTGGGTATGTCTGGAACTGTACACAGAGTTAAGCCATGGAGACTAGGCATTAGTCATGTTATAAAGATGTTCTTGTCAATTTCTTAAAAGGGAAACACAATTCAAATTTCGGCTGAAGATGTGTGTATGGAACGACTGTAAGTAGTTATGCCCCTTTATTTTCTTATGATGAGATTTCTACTCTCGGTGTCAGGTTTATATATGTTCATGTACGATTGACATGCATCACTAAAAATATGTATTAAGGGAAAGCAGAGGGAGAGAGACAAATATGAAGCTTTGGAATTACCTATTTCTCTAAAGTGGACTTCCTTTTGTGTTTCTTCAGAATGGAGGCTGTAATCTAGCGTGCATAGAATGAACATTTTATGCTTGACCGGTTAAAAATATGTTTGTTTAAGCGTGCAGTTTAATTTGAGGCATTCATTCTTTCCAAGTAAAAAATGTCCTCTTTGTAAAGTGCTCACAGGTCCTTTGCCTAAATTACCACACATAACAAGAACTACTGGAAAACCATAGTTTTTCCAAATAGCGATCCTAAAAGCAAAGGAATCAAGGACAGAGGAAGTAAATAGGATGTTGATTTTTATGAACCATTCCTCTTCTACATGATATCTTTAAACAGTCTAGTCACTCTTTCTCACCTTGAGACCTTACAGATCCCTTTTGCAATTCTGGGTGTTGGCAAAGTCCTTCATAAGCCAGAAGAGAAATTTGGATGCTGGTTGCTGGTTTTATTCTAGTTCCTTGGCTTCATTTGTGTATATGTGGATATGTTTCTTGGTAAGAATGATTTTGATTTTTCCCCAATAATTCTAAAAAATTACATTAAGACAAAAGAGCAGCTATTTGTATATGGACACTTGCATCACAATTTCTGCACCATCAACAACAGCCAATAATGTCTTGAAAATTAGGAATGGTTTCCTTGAAAAAAATTCCAGGACCGTGTAACATTCAATAAACACTCATGAAGTCATGTAAAAAGAGTTCCTCTGAATTATCGATTCAAAATTGTGATGATTCCAAAAAGGAGAATCAGTGAGAAGCATTTCTTGTGCTCCCATTATTTTTCTGCCAGTTAGAGTAGTTTAAAATTATTGCAATAAATAATAGGAAGAAAATATAGTCCAAAATTTTATGTAATATATACATTGCACAGGAACTCTTCTATCTGTGGTCTTTTATTTTTACAGAGTTTACTATTTAAAAGGACTAAAGAATTTCCTTTCCAATTGATATTGACAGGTTTGGGAAAAATTCATTTTGCTTAAGTAAAGATTGATTTATATACCATAATATAGTATTAACCATTCTTTTCAAATGTATGTTTTAATGAAGTCTTAAATTTAATTTTTTGTATTTTAAATAATCCCAATTACTCTTTGAGAGAACACTGTCATTCTATTCTAACTTATTGCTAATTTTCACTTCCAAGTGGTCACATTCTTGTTTTCCTTAATATATATTTATTATAGAATATATAAATTAAAAAAGAAACAAACATTTATGCAGTCGGTCAGAATTGTCAAACCTCTATTCCCAGCATGACTCCACATGTGTTTTAAACTTTCTGAAAGATCATGAGTAAATATTTTTGCATTTTTTTTCCACCAGCCACTGACTATATTTTATATTTAAAATACACTTTAATACCCTGTCTTCAACATATCTGGATAGCTGTTTTTATGGGAACTGTCTTTATTGAAGACGCTTGAGTTTTAATTTTTCCACATACTCCTGTGTTCCCTATTGGAGGTTTCTTTCTTTTTTAATTTTCAATCAGCACTGCAGCACACTGTACAGATGAATCAGCACTTGGTTGCCATTCTTCAGGATTCCCTTGTTCACCTCTTTTGTGTTTTAAGCAATGCCTTCTCTCCTGCTGGTGTCTTTTCCAAACTGCCCTTTTTTCCATGCCCCCAAGGTCCAAATAATTATCCTGCAGATGTGTTTGTGCCACATCCAGCTAAGGTCCCTGCTTTGGAGAAGCAAAAAGAAGACAAGCCTAGCCAATAACAGGGAAAGAAATCCTGGCCATTTGTCATGGGACTGCATTGGAAGGACGACCAGTATTTTAGTGTTAAAACGCTCCACCCCTGCGAGCCCTTTTGGAATCCAAGGCAGAAGTTTGATTTCATTTTACGTGGAAAGGATATCCATGGCCCTGATCTGGGATATACGTGGTGTCTGGTGATATTTTATAATGAAGACTCTTCACTGAGGGGGCAATCCTTTCTCATTCTATTCTAATTTTATACTCTGCCTTGATTCCATTGCTCTTAGATCTCTCGTAGGAAATTTTATGGTTTTCCAAGTGATCTTGTTATGTGTGGTAATTTAGCCAAGTATAAGTGAGCACTTTATAAAGAGGACATGTTTTAAGTAAGAAAAAATGAATCCCTTAAAGTAAACTGCATGATAAAACAAAATTTTTTTTCTCCCGTAGAGATTATAAGGTCCACTATTTGCCATGGATAGAATAATTAAAATTTTGTTATTATTTATTTCCCCTAAATATAACTGATTATTTTCCTTTACATGTGTCTGTGCCTTCTTAAATCTTTATTATGACTGATCATATTAAATCTAATCTTATGTAAAATCCCTTTTCAAATCAACATTCTCTTTCAATCTAATATATTTTCATCCCATAATTTAAAGTCCTTTCAAAAGCTTTAACACAGCCATGCATTGTTCAGTTTGCCCACATCATGCACAATGGGATGTTATTAAAAAAACTGAGAGAAAAATGGAAAAATTTGTTCAAAGATGGTGAGAAAAACACCTTTGCATGGCAGTGTCAACAAATGGATTGAGAGGTGAATAATATTTGATTTATTCTTCTGGATTCTCTTTAAATTTTTTAATTCTTAAAGAGCTGTTGAAAACATTTAATATTGATTGAATAAAAGAATGCACACCTCTGTGAATATATGATGCATCATGGAATGTACGCATTTGATAAATAAGATAGGGGTTTAATATGTATTAATAAAACACACTTGATTTAAAAGTCGTGTGGATGTCTGAAATTGTAAACCCTAGTTGAGCCATGAATAATAGGCATTAGTCATATTTTAAAGATGCTTTGGCCAATTTTTAAAAAAGGAATCACAATTCAACAACCTCCTGGAGATGTGTATACTGGACCACTGTTAGTTTCATGCCCCTTAATTTTCTAATGTTGAGATTTTGGCTCTCGGCAGCAGCTTTTGGATGTTCATGTATGATTGATATGCATCCCTAAAAATATATATTAAGTGAAAAAGAGTGCAGAGAAACAAATAAAAAGCTTTTGAATTATCTATTTCCCTAAAGTCAGCTTACTTTCGTGTTGCTTCATTATAAAAGATTGTAATCTCCCAAGCATAGAAGGGAGTACGGTGCCCTCTGCTGGATGGATTTGGTCCTTGATTTTGAGAACCTTTGGTCTTACCCTGATAACTTGTAAACAGTTGCATCACTCTTTCTCAACTTGTGGTCCATTCACGTCACTTTTCCCTTCTCTGTGTTGGCAGGGTTCTTCCTAAGCCTTAGGAGAATTTTGTAGGCTGTAATTTCTTTGTACAGTAGTTCAATGGTTTCATTTTTGTATATGTCGATCTGTTTCTTTGCAAAAAATTTTTTGAAAATATTTCCATTACATTCTCAAAAAATACAATATGTCAAAAAGCAGGTATTCCTACATGGACACCTCTATCACAATCTCTCTGCCATCGGGAACAACCCAATTGTGTCCAGAAAATCAGGAATGTTTCCTTGAAACAAAACCCAGAGTGATGTAAACATTTAGTGCAGAATTGTGAAATCATGTAAAATGATGTCCTCTGGATTATTGATTGAAAATTTTGATTATTCAAAAAAGAAGTCATCAGTGAGAAGCAGTTCTTGTCCTCCCATTATTTTTCCTCGAGTTAGAGTTGTAAAATATTATTCCAATAATTATTAGGAAGAATCTCTAGTCCAAAATTAAGGTAAAATATGCATGTCACAGTAATTCATCTATTTGAAGCCATTTATTTTTACAGAGTTTTCTATTTAACGGGATTAAATCTTTCCTTTCAAATTAACACTGACAGGGTATGGGGAAAAATTCTTTCTGCCTAAGTAAGGATTTATTTTTATAGCAAAACATATAATTAACCTTTTTTTAAAACATGTATACTTTAACAAAGGCTTAAAATTTCTTTTTTTCAATTTTAAATTCTCCAAATTGCTCTATGAGAGAATAGCGTCATTGTAAGCTGATGTAGAGTAAATTTTCACCTCCAATGGGACACATTCTTGTTTTTTTAAGGTATAAATAAAACAGAATCTATAAGTTCCAAGCATGTCTCCACACATGTCACATTTTTTCTGACAGATCATGAGAAAATATTATGGCATTTTTTCCACCAGCCACTGAATACACTTTATGTTTAAATTGCACTTCCATACCCTGACTTCAACATAACTGGCCAGTTGGTTGTATAGGATGGGTCTACAGTGCAGTCTCTTGGATTTTAATTTTCCCCACATAATCCTGAGTTGCTGAGTGGAGTTTTCTTTCTTTTCCAATTTTCAAAAAGCAGCAAACCACACGGCACAAGGAAATCACAGCTTGGGTTCTGTCCTCCATAATTCCATTGTTCTCCACTTTACTGTGTTTGCAGTGCCCATCTCTTGCTGCTCTCTTTTACAAAGAGTGCATTCTCCATGCCCACAAACTCTGAATAATTAGTCTGCAAATGGGTTTGGGCCACACCCAACTAAGGTCCCTGTTTTGAAGGAGTAGAAAGAAGACAAGATTGGCCAGTAAAAGAGAAATGAATCCTTGCCACATTTCTGAGACTGCATTGGCAATATGATGAGGATTTATGTGGACCACGCTCCACCACTGCTAGCCCTTTTGGAATCCAATGCAGAAGTTCGAATCCATTTTACACAGAAAGGTTATCCCATGCCCTGATCTGTAGTATATGTGGTGTTTGGTGACCATTGATAATGAAGGCTTTTAATTGAGATGGCAATACTTTCTCATTATGTTCTGATTTCTTCCTCTGCCCTTGATTCTCTTGCTCTTAGGATCCCTATTTGGAAATAATATGTTTTTCAAAGAGATCTTGTTATGTGTGGTAATTTTTGACAAAGGACGTGTGAGCACTTTACAAAGAGGACATTTTTTACTTAGAAAGATTGAATGCCTCAAAGTACACTGCATGATGAAACAAATATTTATTTCACCTGTAAAGATTAAAATGTCCACTATAGCACGGGGAATAAAATAATTAAAATTTTGTTATAATTTATTTCCCATAAATCAGATTGATTATTTTCCTTTACATGTGCCTGTGCCTCATTAAATCTTTATTAAGACTGATTATATTAAATCTAATATTACCTAAAATCCCTTTTCAAATCAACATTCTCTTTAAATCTAATTTTAAAATAATTCATAATTTTAAAATAAAGTCTTTTCAATAGCTTTAAAAAAGCCATGCATTTTTCACTTTGTCCACATGGTACACTATGGGATGAGTTATTAAGATAACTGAGAGAGAAACGGGAAAAGTTGTTCAAGGATGCTGAGAAAACACATTTGCATGGCAGTGCCAACAAATGGATTGAGAGCTGAATAATATTTTATTTAATGTTCTGGATTCTGTTTATTTATTATAATTCTTAAAATGCTGTTGAAAACGTTTAGTAATGATTGAAGAGAAGAATGCACACCACTGTGATTATATGAAGGTCCGGGGAATGAACACATTGGATAAGAAAGACAGTGGTTTAATATGTATTAATAAAACAGATTTGTTTAATAATAATGAGTATGTCTGGAACTGTACACCCAATTAAAGCATTGATACTAGGCAGGAGTCATGTTTTAAAGATGTTCTTGCCAATTTTTTCAAAGGAATCACAATTCAAGGTTCCACTGGAGATGTGTGTATGGGACGACTGTTAGGTATTAAGGCCCTTTATATTCTTATAATGAGATTTCTACTCTCGGTGTCAGGTTTATATATGTTCAAATATGATTGACATGCATCACTAAAAATATGTATTAAGGAAAGCAGGGGAAGAGAGACAATTATAGAGCTTTGGAATTACCTATTTCTCTAAATTGGACTTCCTTTTGTGTTTCTTCAGTTTGAAGGCTGTAATCTAGCATGCCTAGAGTGGACATTTTATTCTTGACCGGTGAAAAATATGTTTGTTTAATCGTGCAGTTTACTTTGACGCATTCATTCTTTGAGGGTAGTAAAAAATGTCCTCTTTGTAATATGCTCACTGGTCCTTTGCCTAAATTACCACACATAACAAGAACGATTGGAAAACCATATTATTTCCAAATAGAGATCCTAAGAGCAATGGAATCAAGGGCAGAGGAAATAATTAGAACATTGATTTTTATGAATCATTCCTCTTTTTCATGATATCTTGTAAACAGTCGAGTCACTCTTTCTCACTTTGGGACCTTACAGGTCCCTTTGGCATTTCTGGGTGTTGGCAAGGTCCTTCATAAGCCAGAAGAGAAATTTGGATGCTGGGATCTAGATTTACTCTAGTTCCTTGGTTTCATTTGTGTATATGTGTATATGTTTCTTGGTAAGAATGATTTTGATTTTTTTCCCCAATAATTCTCAAAAATTACAATATGACAAAAAAGCAACTATTTGCATATGAACACCTGCATCACAATCTCTGCACCATCAACAGCAGCCCAATAATGTCTTGAAATGAGGAATGGTTTCCTTGAAAAAAAATTCAGGAACTTGTAACATTCAATAAACACTCATGAAGTCATGTAAAAAGAGGTCCTCTGAATTATCGTTTCAAAATTGTGATTATTCCAAAAAGGAGAATCAGTGAGAAACTTTTCCTGTGCTCCCATTATTTTTCTGCCAGTTAGAGTGGTTTAAAATTATTCCAATAAATAATAGGAAGAAAATATAGTCCAAAATTTTATGTAACATATGCATTCCACAGGAACTCTTCTATCTGTGGTCTTTTATTTTAACAGAGTTGACTATTTAAAAGGGCTAAAGACTTTCCTTTCTATTTGACATTGACAGGGTAGGGGAAAAATTCATTTTGCTTAAGTAAAGATTGATTTATATACCATAATATAATATTAACCATTCTTTTAAAATGTATGTAATAATGAAGGCTTAAATTGTTTTTTTTTTTATTTTAAATACTCCCAATTACTCTATGAAAGAGCAACATCATTCTACTCTGACTTATTGCTAATTTTCACGTCCAATTGGCCACATCCTTGTTTACCTTAATTTATATGTATAATAGAATCTATAAATTAAAAAAAAAACACCCATTTATGCAGTCGTTCAGAATTTTCAAACCTCTATGCCCAGCATGACTCCACATGTGTTTTAAACTTTCTGAAAGATCATGAGTAAATATTTTTTATTTTTTTTCCACCAGCCACTGATTATATTTTATGTTTAAAATACACTTTCATACCCTGACTTCAACATATCTGGACAGATGTTTTTACGGGAAGTGTCTTTTTTGAAGGTGCTTTAGTTTTAATTTTTCCACATGATCCTGTGTTGCCTATTGTGGGTTTCTTTCTATTTTGATTTTCAACCACCACTCCAGCACACTGTACAGATGAATCAGCACTTGGTTGTCATTGTTCATGATTGCATTGCTCACCTCTTTTCTGTTTTTAGCAATGCCTTCTCTCCTACTGCTGTCTTTTCCAAACAGCTCATTCTTCCATGCCCCCAAGGTCCAAATAAATATCCTGCAGAATTTCTTGTGCCACATCCAGCTGAGGTCCCTGCTTTGGAGGAGCAGAAATAAGACAAGCCTGGCCAGTAACAGGGAAAGGAAACCTGGCCATTTGTCATTTGACTGCATTGGCAGGATGACCAGGATTTTAGTGTTAAAACACTCCACCCCTGTGAGCCCTTTCAGAATCCAATGCAGAAGTTCGATTTCATTTTACATGGAAAGGTTATCCATGGCCCTGATCTATGATATACGTGGTGTCTGGTGATATTTTATAATGAAGACTCTTCACTGAGGGGGCAATCCTTTCTCATTCTATTCTAATTTTTGCCTCTGCATTGATTCCTTTGCTCTTAGATCTCAAGGTGGAAATTATATTGTTTTCCAAGGGATCTTGTTATGTGTGGTAATTTAGCCAAAGTATTATTGAGCACTTTATAAAGAGGACATTTTTGGCTTAGAAATAATGAATCCCTCAAAGTAAACTGCGTGATAAAAGAAAAATTTATTACTCTCGTAGAGAGTATAAGGTCCACTATTTGCCATGGTATAGAATAATTAAAATTTTGTTATTATTTATTTCCCCTAAATATGACTGATTATTTTCCTTTACATGTGTCTGTGCCTTCTTAAATCTTTTTTATGACTGATCATATTAAATCTAATCTTACCTAAAATACCTTTTTAAATCAACATTCTCTTTCAATCTAATATACATTTCAGTCCATAATTTAAAGCCCTTTCAAAAGCTTTAGGCAAAGGACGTGTGAGCACTTTACAAAGACGACATTTATTTATTTCCCATAAATCAGACTGATTATTTTCCTTTAAATGTGTCAGTGCATTCCTAAATTTTATTAAGATTGAGTATATTAAATTTAATCTTACCTAGAGTCCCTTTTAAAATCAACATTCTTTTTGTAACTAACCTGAATTTCTGTTCATAATTTTAAAATAAAAATTTTCAACAGCTTTAAAAAATCAATGCAACGTTCACTTTGTCCACAAGATGCAGTATGGGTTGAATTATCAAAAAAAATTGAGAGATAAACAAATAAAGTTTTTCAAAGACGGCAGGAAAATCACATATGCATATCAGTGTCAACAAATGAATTAAGAGGTGAATAATCTGATTTCTTAATTTTCTGAATTCTCTTTATTTCCTATAATTCTTAAAGAGCTATTTAAAACATTTAATAATGAATGAAAAGAAGAATACACACCTCTGTTTTATACGAAGGACCAGGTATGGTACACATTGGATAAGTATTATAGTGATTTAATATGATTTAATAAAAGAGCATTTTTTTTTTAAATTCTGGGGATGTCTGGTATACACATAATTTGAGCCTTGGATAATAGGCATTAGTCATGTTTTAAAGATACTCTGGCCAATTTTTAAAAAGTAATCACAATTCAAGTTTCTCCTGGAGATATGTGTATGAGACAACTGTTGGGTGTTTTGCCCCTATATTTTCTAAGGTTGAGATTCCTGCTCTCAGTGTCAGGTTTATGTACGTTCAGAAAAGATTGATGTGCATCACTAAAAATATATATTATGAGAAAGAGAGTGAGGAGGGACAAATATGAATCTTGTAATTACCTATTTCTCTAAAGTGGTTTTCCTTTGTGTTTCTTCATTATCAGAGGTTGTAATCTGGCATGCATAGAATGGAGGGCGGTACCCTCTGCTTGATGCAATAGGTCCTTGACTTTTATGAGCCATTCCTCTTCCACATGATAACTTGTGAACAGTTGAGGCACTCTTTCTCACCTTGTGGAACTTAAGGTCCGTTTTACACTTCTGGGTGTTGTCAAGGTCCTTCACAAGCCATAGGAGACTTCGGAGCCTCGGAGATAATTGTAATGTAGTCCTTGGTTTCAATTCTTATGGGAAGATCTGTTTCTTTGTAAGAATGATTTTGATTTTTTCTTATAATACATTTATCAATAATTGAAATATGTCAAAATACCAGGTATTTGTCTATAGACACCTGTGTCACAATCTCTGCTCCAAGGGCAACAGCCCAATGATGTCCAGAAAATTAGCAATGGTTTCCTTGAAAAAAAAGGCAGGAGAGGGCCAAATGGTGTTAGTGTAGAAGGGTGCACACTGCAAGCTCACAGAGCAAGGCGGATTGTGGATGGGGTCCTGCCTGGGGGTCTGTGCTGTGCATGCGTGTAGTGAGAAGCTTGGGACATCTATCTGTGCAGATCGGTGGCGTGGACCGAATGGAGGAGTTTCGTGAGTTTTGAGGCTGCCGGTGGAGGTTGGCACATGCGGTTGAACCCCACAGTTAGGGAAAATAAAATAAAATTAAATAAAACGGCTATTTGGAGCTGTGGGCAGGGCAAAAAATTTTCTTTTCTGGGTATCTGGCTGCCTGGAGCCCCTTGGACCTTGTGTGAACAGAGCAAATGAGCTAATCAGCATCCGGTGAACTGGAGGGGGATTTTGGTCGGGAAAGGCAGCTGATTTCCCTATCCACCCAGGGATAAGACCCGGGCCTCTGCCGAGCCAGGAGGAAGGGACACTTCCCAAAAATGGGAGAGTTCTTTTGGAAGACAGGGAAGGGCATTTTATATTTTTAGACATTGATCTGGCTGCCTACACCGCCCAAAGAGAAAATACTCAAGGCAGCAAGAGAAAAGAGAACCATCACATACAAGGGAAGCACAATAAGATTAAGTGCTGATTTCTCAGCTGAAACCATGGAGGCAAGAAGACAGTGGTATGACATAGTCAAAACACTAAAAGAAAAAAAAACTTCCAGCCACGAATTCTCTATCCAGGAAAATTGGCATTCAAAAATGATGGAGAGTTCAAAATATTCACAGATATACAGCAATTAAGAGAGTATGTCAAGAAGAGACCAGAACTTCAAGAAATACTAAAGGAATCTCTAAAAGATGAAAGGTAAAAACAAAAGAGAGAAAGTTGGAGGAGAGTTTAAAAATAACTGAAAAGTCAAAAAGAGAAACAAAACAACATATGACATACATTAACCCCCCCAAAAAATGACTGAAGTAAGAAATTCGTAACGAGTAATAAAACTGAATGTTAATGGATTAAATTCAGGAATCAAAAGACACAGATTGGCAGAATCGATAAGAAAATATGATCCATCTATATGCTGTTCACAAGAAACCCACCTTCGGCCCAGGGATTCAAGGAGGCTGAAATTGAATGGCTGGAAAACCATTTTACAAGCTAACAATAGCCAAAAAAGGGCAGGAGCAGCTATTCTAATATCAGATAAAATAGACTTTAAATGCAAAACTATTGTAAGACCCAAAGATGGACACTACATATTAGTAAAAGGAGTAGTCTCTCAAGAAGAGAGAACAATCATCAACATTTACGCACCTAATCGAGGTGCCTCAAAATACGTGTGACAAAGTCTGGAAAAACTAAGAGGAGAAATAAATTCCTCTACAATTATAGCAAGGGACTTCAACACACCACTATCATCATTAGACAGAACATCAAGGCACAGAATCAATCAAGAAACTAAGGCACTCAACAATACATTAGAAGATTTGGACTTAATAGACATATACTGAACACTACACACAAATACAGCGGGATTTACATTCTTCTCCAGTGCACATGGAACATATTCCAAAATAGACCATATGCTAGGCCACAAAACAACACTCAATGTATTCAGAAAGATTGAGATTATACAAAGTAATTTCTCTGACCACAACAGAATGAAGTTGGAAATCAATAAGGGCCAGAGAAACAGGTTAGGCACAAGGATATGGATGTTAAACAACACACTCTTAGCCAAACAGTGGGTGAAAGAGGAAATTTCAAAAGAAATCAGTAACTACCTTGAAACAAATGAAAACAACAACACAAAATATCAAAACCTATGGGATGCAGCGAAAACAGTCCTGAGAGGGAAGTTCATAGCCATAAATTCATATATTAAAATAGAAGAAGGAGCTAAAATTGAAGACCTAACTGCACACTTGGAGGAATTGGAAAAACAACAACAAACTAAACCTAAAGGAAGTAGAAAGCAGGAAATAACCAAGATTAGAGCAGAACTAAATGAAATAGAGAATAAGAAAGCACTGGAAACAATAAACAAAACCAAAAGCTGGTTCTTCGAGAATATCAACAAAATTGACAAACCCTTAGCCAGAGTAACAAAGAAAAAGAGAGAACAGAAGCAAATACATAAAATAAGGAATGAGCAAGGTGATATCACTACTGACCCCACAGAAATAAAGAGTATCATAAGAGGATACATTGAAAAAGTATATGCCAACAAGAATGACAATTTAGAGGAAATGGACAAGTTTCTAGAAACCCACAAACAGCCGACATTGATGAAAGAAGAAATAGATGAACTCAACAGCACAATTACAGGTAAAGAGATAGACTCAGTCATTAAAAACCTCCGAACTAGGAAGAGTCCAGGGCCAGATGGCTTCACAGCTGAATTCTACCAAACATTCCAGATAGAGCTAACACCAATTCTACTTAAGCTCTTCCAAAAAATAGAAGTAGAAGGAATATTACCTAACTCATTCTATGATACCAACATTACCCTAATACCAAAACCAATAAAGATACCACAAGAAAGGAAAATTACAGACCAATTTCTCTAATGAACCTAGATGCTAAAATCCTTAACAAAATACTTGCTAATCGCATTCAACAAAATATCAAAAGGTTTATACACCATGACCAAGTGGGTTTCATCTCAGGTATGCAAGGATGGTTCAATATAAGAAAATCAATCAATGTAAAATACCACATAAACAAACCGAAAGAAAAAAATCATACGATCATCTCTATAGATGCAGATAAAGTACTCAACAAAATACAGCACTCTTTCTTCATAAAAACACTACAAAATATAGGAATAGATGGAAACTTTCTGAAAATGATAAAGGGTATATATGAAAAACCCAAAGCTAACATCATTTTCAACGGTGAAATCCTAAAAGCCTTCCCTCTGAGATCGGGAACAAGACAAGGATGCCCACTATCACCACTCCTATTTAACATTGTCTTAGAAGTACTTGCACTAGCACTGAGACAAGAAAAGGACATAAAAGTCATCCACATTGGAAAAGAAGAAGTAAAATTTCACTATTTGCAGATGACATGATCCTATACATAGAAAGCCCTGAGAAATCAACAACAAGGTTTCTAGAACTTATAAAGTAGTTCAGTAATGTTGCAGGCTATAAGATCAATGCTCAAAATCAGTAGCATTTCTGTACACCAATAACCAGCAAACTGAGGAGGAAATCAGGAAAAAAATATCATTTACAATAGTAAATAAAAGAATCAAATACCTAGGAATAAATTTAACTAAAGATGTAAAGGACTTATAAACAGAAAACTGTTAAAGGTAATCAAAGAAGACTTAAATAAATGGAAAAATATTCCCTGTTCATGGATGGGAAAACTAAACATCATCAAGATGTCTATCCTACCCAAACTAATCTACAGATTTAATGCAATCCCAATAAAAGTCAACATTTTATTTTTTAAGGAACTGGAAAAAATAACCACAAAATATATTTGGAGAGGCAAGAGGCCCCGAATTGCCAAAGATATATTGAAAAAGAAAAATGAAGTTGGAGGTATCACATTACCTGACTTTAAAACATACTACAAAGCTACAGTGATCAAAACTGCGTGGTATTGGCACAAGGATAGACCTACTGAC
>JAKSZT010044891.1:2068775-2145552 GCA_026826555.1 Tolypeutes matacus
TAGCAGTGCCATCTCTCCTGCTGCTGTCTTCTCCAAACATCCTTTTCTCCCTGCCCACAAGGTCCAAATAATTAGATTGAAAAAGTTTTGGTGACACACAACGCAATGGTCCCTGCTTTGGAAAAGCAGAAGCAAGACATGACTGGCCAGTAACCGGGAAATGAATCCTGTCCATATTTCCTGCGACTGCATTGGCAAGATACCAGGAATTTGGTTTGCCACACTACCCTCCTGTGAGCCCTTTTGGAATCCATTGTTGAAGAACGATTTTATTTTACATACAAAGTTTTCCGATTACCCTGATATAGTATATATGTGGTGTTTGGTGGCCTTGGATAATTAAGGCTCTTCATTGAGATGCAATACTTTCGCATTCTATTCTAATTTCTTCCTCTGCCTTTGATTCCATTGCTCTGAGTATCTCTAGTTGGAAATAATATGGTTTTCCAAAGGATCCTGTTATGTTTGATAATTTAGGCAAAGGACGTGTGAGCACTTTAGAAAGGGGAAGGTTTTTACTCAGAAAGAATGAATGCCTCAACGCAAACTGCACGATGAAACAAAAATTTGTTTCACTCCTTGAAATTATAACTTCCACAATTTCATGGGGAATAAAATAAGTAAAAATTTTAATAATTTATTTCCCTAAAATCAGACTGATTATTTTCCTTTACATGTGCCTGTGCCTCCTTAAATCTTTATTAAGATTGATTATATTAAATCTAATCTTTCCTAAAATCCCTTTTCAAATCAACATTCTCTTTCAATCTAATATACGTTTCCATTCATAATTTTAAAATAAGGTCTTTTCAATAGCTTTTAAAGCCATGCATTTTTCACTTTGTCCACAAGGATGGTGAGAAAAGCACCTTTGCATGGCTGTGTCAACAAATTGATTGAGAGCTGAATAATATTTTATTTACTGTTCTGGATTCTGTTTATTTTTTATAATTCTTAAAGAGCTGTTGAAAACGTCTAGTAATGATTGAAGAGAAGAATACGCACCACTGTGATTATATGAAGGACCAAGGAATGTACACATTGGATAAGAAAGATAGTGGTTTAATATGTATTGGTAAAACCGATTTGTTTTATTAATAGTGAGTATGACTGGAACTGTACACCCAGTTAAGCCATGGATACTAGGACTTAGTCATGTTTAAAATATGTTCTTGCCAACTTTTTAAAAGGGAATCACAATTCAAGTTTTCACTGGAGATGTGTATGGGACGACTGTTAGGTGTTATGCCCCTTTATTTTCTTATGATGAGATTTTTATTCTCGGCGTCAGGTTTATATATGTTCATGTAAGATTGACCTGCATCACTAAAAATATATATTAAGTGAAAGCAGGGTGATAGAAACAAATATGAAGCTTTGGAATTACCAATTTCTCTAAATTGGATTTCCCTTTCTGTTTCTTCAGTATGGAGGCTGTAATCTAGCATGCATAGAGTGGACATTTTATCCTTGACTGGTGAAAAATATGTTTGTTTAATCGTGCAGTTTACTTTGAGGCATTCATTCTTTCTAAGTAAAAAATGTCCTCTTTGTAAAGTGCTCACATGTCCTTTGCCTAAATTTCAACACATTACAAGAACTATTGGAAAACCATATTATTTCCAAATAGAGATACTAAGAGCAATGGAATCAAGGGCAGAGGAAGAAATTAGAACATTGATTTTTATTAACCATTCCTCTTCTACATGATATCATGTAAATAGTCACATCACTCTTTCTCACCTTGGAACTTACAGGTCCCTTTTGCATTTCTGGGTGTTTGCAAGGTCCTTCATGAGCCTGAAGAAATATTTGGATGCTGGGAGCTAGTTTTACTCTAGTTCCTTGGTTTCATTTGTGTATATGTGGAAATGTTTCTTGGTAAGAATGATTTTGAATTTTTCCCCAATAAATCTCAAAAATTACAATATGACAAAAGAGCAGCTATTTGTATATGGACACCTGCATCACAATCTCTGCACCATCAACAACAGCCCAATATTATCTTGAAAATCAGGAATAGTTTCCTTGAAAAAAAATCCAGGACCTTGTAACATTCAATAAACACTCATGAAGTCATGTAAAAAGAGGTCCTCTGAATTTTTTATTCAAAATTGTGACTGTTCCAAAATGGAGAATCAGTGAGAAACATTTCTTGTGCTTCCATTATTTTTCTGCCAGTTAGAGTAGTTTAAAATTATTCCAATAAATAATAGGAAGAAAATATAGTCCAAAATTTTAGGTAACATATGCATTCCACAGGAACTCTTCTATCTGTGGTCTTTTATTTTTACAGAGTTTACTATTTAAAAGGGCTAAAGATTTTCCTTTGCAATTGACATTGTCAGGGTTGGGGAAAAATTCATTTTGCTTAAGTAAAGATTGATTTATATACCATAATATAGTATTAACCATTCTTTTAAAATGTATGTTTTAATGAAGTCTTAAATTTATTTTTTTGTATTTTAAATAATCCCAATTACTCTATGAGAGAACACTGTCATTCTCTTCTGACTTATTGCTAATTTTCACGACCAATTGGTCACATTCTTGTTTTCCTTAATATATATTTATAATAGAATCTATAAATTAAAAAACAAAGAAACATTTATGCAATTGTACAGAATTGTCAAACCTCTATTCCCAGCATGACTCCACATGTGTTTTAAACGTTCTGAAAGATCGTGAGTAAATATTTTTGCATTTTTTTCCCACCAGCCACGGACTATCTTTTATGTTTAAAATTCACTTTCATTCCCTGACTTCAACATATCTGTATAGTTCTTTTTATGGGAAGTGTCTTTTCTGAAGACACTTGAGGTTTAATTTTTCCACATACTTCTGTGTTGCTTACTGGAGGTTTCTTTCTTTTTTAATTTTCAACCAGCACTGCAGCACACTGTACAGATGAATCAGCACTTGGTTGCCATTGTTCAAGATTCCATTTTTCTACTCTTTTCTGTTTTAAGCAATGCCTTCTCTCCTGCTGCTATCTTTTCCAAACAGCCCATTCTTCCATGCCCCCAAGGTCCAAATAATTATCCTGCAGAAGTGTTTGTGCCACATCCAGCTAAGGTCCCTGTTTTGGAAGAACAGAAAGAAGACAAGCCTGGCCAGTAACAGGGAAAGGAATCCTGTCCATTTGTCATGCGACTGCATTGGCAGGATAACCAGTATTTTAGTGTTAAAACGCTCCCCCCCTGTGAGCCCTTTCGGAATCCAATGCAGAAGTTCGATTTCATTTTACATGGAAAGGTTATCCATGACCCTGATCTGGGATATACGTGGTGTCTGGTGATATTTTATAATGAAGACTCTTCACTGAGTTGGCCATCCTTTCTCATTTTATTCTAATTTTTGCCTCTACCTTGATTCCATTGCTCTTAGATCTCTAGTAGGAAATTATATGGTTTTCCAAGTGATCTTGTTATGTGTGGTAATTTAGCCAAAATATAAGTGAGCATTTCACAAAGAGGACATTTTTTATTAAGAAAGAATCAATCCCTCAAAGTAAACTGCATGATAAAATGAAAAATTATTTCTCCCATAGAGATTATAAGTTCCAATATTTCCCGGGATATAGAATATTTAAAATTTTGTTAGTATTTATTTCTCCTAAATATGACTGATTATTTTCCTTTACATTTGTCTTTGCCTTATTAAATCTTTATTATGACTGATCATATGAATTCTAATTTTACCTATAATCACTTCTCAAATCAACATTCTCTTTCAATCGAATACACGTTTCAGTCCATAACTTAAAGTCTTTTCAAAACCTTTAACACAGCCATGCATTGTTCACTTGGCCCACATCATGCACTATGGGATGAGTTATCAAAAAAACTGAGAGATAAATGGAAAAATCTGTTCAAAGATGATGAGAAAAGCACCTTTGCATGGCAGTGTCAACAAATGGATTGAGAGGTGAATAACATTTTATTTATTCTTCTGGATTATCTTTATTTATTTTAATTCTTAAAGAGCTGTTGAAAACATTTAATAATGATTGAAAAAAGAATACACACGTCTGTGAATATATGACGCACCAGGGAATGTACGCATTTGATAAGTAAGGTAGTGGTTTAATATGTATTAATAAAACAGACTTGATTTAAAAGTCATGGGGATGTCTGAAATTGTACTCCCTAGTTGAGCCATGAATAATAGGCATTAGTCATATTTTAAAGATGCTTTGGCCAATTTTTAAAAAAATAATCACAATTCAACAATCTCTTGGAGATGTGTGTACTGGACCACTGTTAGATTCATGCCCCTTAATTTTCTAAGGTTGAGATTTTGGCTCTCGGCATCAGTTTTGTATTTTCATGTATGATTGATATACATCCCTAAAAATATATATTAAGTGAAAGAGAGTGCGGAGTAACAAATAAGAAGCTTTTGAATTACCTATTTCCCTAAAGTCAGCTTCTTTAGTGTTGCTTCGTTATCAAAAATTGTAATCTCCCAAGCATAGAAGGGAGTACGATGCCCTCAGCTGGATGGATTTGTTCCTTGACTTTGAGAACCTTTGGTCTTACTCTTATAATTTGTAAACAGTGGAGTCACTCTTTCTCACCCTGTGGTCCATTCACAACACTTTTCCCTTCTCTGTGTTGGCAGGGTCCTTCCTAAGCCTTAGGAGAATTTTGGAGGCTTTAAGTTATTTGTACAGTAGTTCAATGGTTTCATTTTTGTATATGTCGATCTTATTCTTTCAAAAATTTTTTTGAAAATATTTCCAATACATTGTCAAAAATTACAATATGTCAAAATGCAGGTATTCCTATATGGACATCTGCATCACAATCTCTCTGCCATCGAGAACAACCCAATTGTGTCCAGAAAATCAGGAATGTTTCCTTGAATCAAAACCCCGAGTGACGTAAACATTCAGTACAGAATTGTGAAGTCATGTAAAATGATGTCCTCTGGATTTTTGATTTAAAATTGTGATTATTCAAAAAAGGAGTCATCAGTGAGAAGCAGATCCTGCTAAGCATTCTGTAAAGAATCCTGAGGTCATGTAAAAAGAGGTCCTCTGAATTATAGATTTAAAATTGTGGTTATTCAAAATGAATAATCAGTGAGAAACATTACGTTTGCTCCTATTACTGTTCTGCCATTTAGAGTAGTGTAATATTATTCCAATAACTATCAGGAAGAAAATCTAGTCAAAAAATTAAGGTAAAATATGCATTCCACAAGAGCTCTCTCTCTGTAGCATTTTATTTTACAGAGTTTGCTCTTTAAAAGGGCTAAAGTCTTTCCTTTCCAATTAACATTGCCAGGGTATGGGGAAAAATTCTTATTTCCTAAGTACAGGTCGATTTATATTCCAAAATGTATAAATAGCCATTCTTTAAAATGTTTGTTTTTATGAAAACTTAAAATTTATTTTTTTTAAATTTTAAATACTCCAAATTAGTCTATGAGAGAACACCGTCATTCTATTCAGACCTATATCTAGTTTTCAACTCCAATTGGACAAAATCTTGTTTTCCTTAATATATATTTCTAACAGAATCTATAAATTAAAAAAAAAAAAACTTTTACACAGTCATTCAGAATACTCAAGCCTCTCTCCCCCAGTATGACACCATATGTGTTGGAATCATTCTGACAGATCGTGAGAAAATATTATGGCATATTTCCACTAGCCACTGACCATAGTTTATGTTTAAAATTCACTTACCTACACTTCTACAACATATCTGACTAGTTGGTGGTTTTGGCAGTGTCTGTATTGAAGATTCTTGTGATTTCATTTTTTCCACATTCTCCTGAGTTGGCTAGAGGAGTTTTCTTTCTTTCACAATTTTCAAAGAAGCCCCATGCAACATTGCACAAGGAAATCTGAGTTCAGATTCTTTCCTCCAGGATTCCATTGTTCTCCTCATTTCTGTTTTTAGCAGTGCCACTTCTCCTGCTACTGTCTTCTCTGAACATCCCTTTCTCCCTGCCCAAAAGGTCCAAATAATTAGACTGATAAAGTGTTGGTGACACACAATGCTAAGGTCCTGCTTTGGAAGACCAGAAAGAAGACAAGACTGGCCAGTAACTGGGAAATGAATCCTGTCCATTTTTCCTGGGACTGCATTTGCAGCATGACCAAGATTTTGGTGTGCCACACTACCCCCCTGCATGCCTTTTTGGAATCCATTACTGAAGTACGATTTTATTTTACATACAAAGTTTTCCGCTTTGCCCTAATATAGAATATATGTGGTGTTTGGTGGCCTTTGATAATGAAGGCTCTTCATTGAGATGGCAATACTTTCTCATTCTATTCTAATTACTTCCTCTGTCTTTGATTCCATTGCAGTGAGGATCTCTAGTTGGAAATAATATGGTTTTCCAAGGAATCCTCTTATATTTGGTAATTAAGGCAAAGGACATGTGAGCACTTTACAAAGGGGACGTTTTTCTTTAGAAAGAATGAATGCATCAATACAAACTGCACGATGAAACAAAATGTTATTTCACCCCTTGAGATTATAATTTCCACAATTTCATGGGGAATAAAATAATTAGGAATTTTTAATAATTTATTTCCTTAAAATCACACTGATTATATTCCTTTATATGAGCCTGTTCCTTCTTAAAACTTTATTATGATTGATTGTATTAAATCTAATCTTACCTAAAATCCATTTTCAAATCAACATTCTGTTACAATCTAATATACGTTTCCGTTCATAACTTGAAATTAAAGCCTTTACAATAGCTTTACAAAAGCCATGGATTTTTCACTTTGTCAATGTGATGCACTATTGGAGGAGATATTAAGATAACTGAGAGAGAAATGGAAAAAGTTGTTCAAGGATGCTGAGAAAAGCACCTTTGCATGGCAGTGTCAACAAATGGATTGAGAGCTGAATAATATTTTATTTACAGTTCTGGATTTTTTTTATTTATTATAATTTTTAAAGAACTGTTGAAAACGTTTAATAATGATTGAAGAGGGGAATGCACCCCTCTGTGATTATATGAAGGACGAGGGAATGTACACATTGGATAAGAAAAATATTGGTTTAATATGTATTAATAAAACAGATTTGTTTTAATAATCGTGGGTATGTCTGGAACTGTACACCCAGATAAGTCATGGATGCTAGTCATTAGTCATGTTTTAAAGATGTTTTGCCAATTTTTTAAAAGGGAATCACAATTCAAGTTTCCACTGGAGATGTGCGTATGTGATGACTGTTAGGTGTTATGCCCGACTATTTTCTTATGAGGAGATTTCTACTGTCGGCTTCAGGTATATATATGTTCATGAATGATTGACATGCATCACTAAAAATATATATTAAGAGAAAGCAGGGGGAAAGAGACATATATGAAGCTTTGGAATTACCTCTTTCTCTAAAGTGTTCTTCCTTTTGTGTTTCTTCAGTGTGGAGGCAGTAATCCTGCATGCATATGATGGAGGATGGTCGACTCTGCTTGAGGGAAATGGTCCTTGATTTTATGAACCATTACACTTCTACATGATATCTTGTAAACAGTTAAGTCACTCTTTCTCTCTTTGGGGACCTTACAGGTCCCTTTTGCATTTCTGGATTTTGACAAGTTCTTTCATAAGCCAGAAGAGAAATTTGGATGCTGGGAGCTAATTTTACACTAGTTCTTTATTTCATTTGTGTATATGTGGATATGTTTCTTGGTAAGAATGATTTTGATTTTTTCCCCAATATTTCTCAAAAATTACAATATGACAAAAGAGCAGCTATTTGTATTTGGACTCCTGCACCACAATCTCTGTGACATCAGCATTAGCCCAATAATGCCTTGAAAATCAGGAATGGTTTCCTTGAAAAAAAATCCAGAACCTAGTAAACATTCAATAAACACTCATGAACTCATGTAAAAAGAGGTCCTCTGAATTATCGATTCAAAACTGTGATTATTCCAAAAAGGAGAAGCAGTGAGAAATATTTCTTGTGCTCCCATTATTTTTCTGCCAATTAGAGTAGTATAAAATTATTCCAAAAATAATAGGAAGAAATTGTAGTCCAAAATTTAACGTAAATATGCATTCCACTGGACCTCTTCTATCTGAGTTCTTTTATTTTTACAGAGTTTACTATATAAATGGGCTAAAGACTTTCCTTTCCAATTAACATTGACAGGGTAGTGGGAAAAATTCATTTTCCCTAAATAAAGATTGACTTATTTACCATAATATATAATTAATCATTCTTTTAAAATGTACATTTTAATGAATTCTTATATTTTTTTATTTTATTTTAAATACTCCCAATTACTCTATGAGAGAACACTGTCATTCTATTCTGACTCTTTGCTAATTTTCACGTCCAACTGGTCACATACCTGTTTCCCTTATTACAAATTTATAATAGAATCTATAAATTAAAAAAAAAAAAAACATTTATGCAGTCGGTGAGAATTGTCAAACCTCTATTCTCAGCATGACTCCACATGTGTTTTAAACTTTCTGAAAGAACATGAGTATATATTTTTGCAATTTTTCCACCAGCCACTGACTATATTTTAAATTTAATGTTCTCTTTCATACCCTGACTTCAACAGATCTGGTTCGTTCTTTTTATGGGAAGTGTCTTTACTGAAGTTGCTTGCGTTTTAATTTTTCCACATACCCCTGTGTTGCCTATAGGATGTTTCTTTCTATTTTAATTTTCAACCAGAACTGGAGCAGGCTGTACAAATGGTTTCTATTGTTCAGGATTCCATTGGTCACCTCTTTTCTGTTTTTAGCAATGCCTTCTCTCCTGCTGCTGTCTTTTCCAATCAGCCCAATTTTCCATGCTCCCAAGGTCCAAATTATTATCCTGCAGAAGTGTTTGTGCCACATCCAGCTAAGTTCCTTGCATTGGAGGAGCGGAAAAAGACAAGCCTGGCCAGTAACAGGGAAACAAATCCTGGCCATTTGTCATGGGATTGCATTGGCCTGATGACCAGGATTTAAAGATAAAATGCTCTTGTTATGTGTGGTAATTTAGCCAAAGTATAAGTGAGCACTTTACAAAGAGAACATTTTTTACTAAGAAAGAATGAATCCCTCAAAGTAAACTGCATGATAAAACAAAAATTTATTACACCCCTATAGATTATAAGGTCCACTTTTTCCAGGGGATTAGAATAATTAAAGTTTTGTTATTATTTATTTCCCCTAAATATAATTGATTATTTTCCTTTACATGGGTCTGTGCCTTCTTAAATCTTTATTATGACTGATCATATCAAATCTAATCTTACCTAAAATATCTTTTCAAATGAACATTCTCTTTCAATCTAATATATGTTTCAGTCCATAATTTAAAATTAAAGTCATTTCAACAGCTTTAACACAGCCATGTTTTGTTCACTTTGCCCACATTATGCACTATGGGCTGAGTTATCAAAAACCTGAGAGATAAACGGAAAAATTTGTTCAAGGATGGTGAGAAAAGCACCTTTGCATGGCAGTGTCAACAAATGGATTGTGAGTTGAATAATATTTTATTTCTTCTTCTGGATAATCTTTATTTATCTTAATTCTTAAAGAGCTTTTGAAAACGTTTAATCATGATTGAAGAGGAGAATGCACACATCTGTGAATATATGATGCACCAGGAAATGTACACATTTGATAAGTAAGATAGTGGTTTAATATGTATTAATAAAACACAATTGTTTTAAAGGTTGTTGGGATGTCTGAAATTTTACACCATAGTTTAGCCATGAATAAAAGGCCTTAGTCATATTTTAAAGATGCTATGGCCAATTTTTAAAAAAGGAATCACAATTCAATGAACTCCTGGGGATGTGTGTACTGGACCACTGTTTGGTGTCATGCCTCTTAATTTTCTAAAGTTGAGATTTTGGTTCTGGGCTTCAGTTTTGTATGTTCATATATGATTGATATGCAACACTAAAAATATATATTAAGTGAAAGATGGTGTGGAGAAACTAATATGAAACTTCTGAATTACCTGTTTCCCTAAATTCAGCTTCCTTTAGTGTTGTTTCCTTATCAAAGATTGTAATCTTCCAAGCAAAGAAGGAGTACGGTGCCCTCTGCTGGATGGATTTGGTCCTTGACTTTGAGAGCCTTTCGCCTTACCCTGATAACTTGTAAACAGATGACTACCTTTTTCTCACCTTGTGGACCATACACGACCATTTTTCCCTTCTCTGTGTTGGCATAGTCCTTCATAAGCTTTAGGAGAATTTTGGAGGCTGTAAGTTATTTGTACCATATTTCAATGGTTTCAATTTTGTATATGTCTACCTGTTTCTTTGTAAAAAAATTTTTGAAAATATTTCCAATACATTTCCAAAAATTACAATATGTCAAAAAGCAGGTATTCATATATGGACACCTGCATCACAATCTCTCAGCCTTCGGGAACGACCCAATTGTGTCCAGAAAATCAGGAATGTTGCCTTGAAACAAAACCCCGAATGGTGTAAACATTCAGTGCAGAATTGTGAAGTCATGTAAAATGATGTGCTCTGGATTATTGATTTCAAATTGTGATTATTCAAAAAAGGAGTCATCAGTGAGAAGCATTTCTTGTCCTCCCATTATTTTTCCTAGAGTTTGAGTTGTTTAATATTATTCCAATAATTATTAGGAAGAAACGCTAGTCTAAAAGTTAAGGTAAAATATGCATGCCACAGGAACTCTTCTATTTGAAGCCTTTTATTTTTACAGAGTGTTCTATTTTACAGGATAAAATATTTCCATTCAAATTACCACTGACAGGGTATGGGAAAAAATTCTTTCTGCCTAAGTAAGGATTTATTTTTATAGCAAAATTAATAATTAACCTTTTTTGAAAACATGTATAATTTAACAAAGGATTAAAATTTCTTTTTTTAATTTTAAATTCTCCAAATTACTCTATGAGAGAATAAAGTCATTGAAAGCTGACATAGAGTTAATTTTCACCTCCAATGGAACACATTCTTTTTTTTTAAGGTATAAATATAATAGAATCTATAAGTTAAAAAAAAAAAAAAACTTTTATGCTGTCGGTCAGGATTCTCAAACCTCTATTCCGAGTGTTACTCCACACATGTCAGATTCTTTCTGACAGATCATGAGAAGATATTATAACATTTTTTTCCACCAGCCTCTGACTACACTTTATGTTTTAAATGCACTTTCATACCCTGACTTCATCATAACTGGATAGTTGGTTGTATAGTCTGACTCTGTAGTGAAGTCTCTTGGGTTTTAATTTTCCCCACATAATCCTGAGTTGGTGAGTGGAGATTTCTTTCTGTTCCAATTTTCAAAAAGCAGGTCACCACACTGCACAAGGAAATCACAGCTTGGATTCTATACTCCATGATTCCGTTGTTCTCCTCTTTCCTGTTTTTAGCAGTGCCTTAACACTTACTGCTCTCTTTTCCAAACAGTGCATTCTCCATGGCCCCAAAATCTGAATAATTAGTGGTCAAAAGGGCTTGGCCCACACCCACTAAGGTCCCTGCTTTGAAGGAGCAGAAAGAAGACAAGACTGGACAGTAAAAGGGAAAGGAATCCTGGCTATTTTTCTTGGACTGCATTGGCAAGATGACCAAGATTTTGGTGTGACCCACTCCAACCCTGCAAGGCCTTTTGGAATCCAATGCAGAAGTTTGATTTCATTTTACAGGGAAAGGTTATCCATAGATCTGATCTGGGGTATATGTGGTGTTTGGTGACCACTGATGATGAAGGCTCTTCATTGAGATGGCAATACTTTCTCATTATGGTCTAATTTCTCCCACTGTCCTTGATTTAATTGCTCTTAGGATGTCTATTTGGAAACAATGTGGTTTCCCAAGAGTTGTTGCTATGTGTGGTAATTTAGGCAAAGGACGTGTGAGCACTTTACAAGGAGGACATTTTTTACTTAGAATGATTGAATGCCCCAAAGTAAACTGCAGGATGAAACAAATATTTATTTCACTGGTCAAGATTAAAATGTCCCCTCTATTACGGGGAATAAAATAATTAAAATTTGGTTATAATTTATTTCCCATAAATCAAACTGATTATTTTCCTTTATATGTGTCAGTGCATTCTTAAAATTTTATTATGATTGATTGTATTAAACCTAATCTTACCTTGAGTCCCTTTTCAAACCAACCTTCTCTTTGGAACTAATATGCGTTTCAGTTCATAATTTTAAAATAAAAATTTTCAACAGCTTTAAAAAACCCATGCAATGTTCGCTTTGTCCACATGATGCACTCTGTGTTGAATTATCAAAAAAAACTGAGAGATAAACAGAAAAAGTTGTTTAAGGACAGCAAGCAAAGCACATATGCATGTCAGTGTCAACTAATGGATTAAGATCTGAATATTATATATTTTTTATTTTCTGTATTCTCTTTATTTCCAATAATCCTTAAAGAGCTGTAGAAAATATTTAATAATGATTTAAGAGAAGAATGCACACTTCTGTGATTATATGGAGGAGGATGTTGCACATTGGATAAGTCATATAGTGGTTTAATATGATTTAATAAAAGAGCTTTTTTTGAAATTTTGGGGATGTCTGTGGTTGTACAAATAAGTTGAGCCATGGATAATAGGCATTAGTCATGTTATAAAGATTCTCTGGCCAATTTTTGAAAAAGGAATCACAATTCAATGTTTTGCTGGAGATACATGTATGAGACTTCTGTTAGGTGTTTTGCCCATTTATTTTCTAAAGTTGAGATTTCTGCTCTTTGTGTCAGGTTTATGTATGTTCAGAATCGATTGATATGCATCACTGAAAATATATATTATGAGAAAGAGGGTGGGGATTGACAAATATGAAGCTTGGAATTACCTATTGCTCTAAAGTGCTCTTCTTTTGTGGTTCTTCATTATAAGGTTGTAATCTCTCATGCATAGAATGGAGGGCTGTACCCTCTGCTTGATGCAATAGGTCCTTGAATTATGAACAATGCCTCTTCTACATGATAACTTGTAAACAGTTGAGGCACTCTTTCTCACCTTGTGTATCTTACACATCCCTTTTGCACTTCTGGGTTTTGCAAGGTCCTTCATAAGACATAAGAAAAATTTGGACGCTGGGAGCTATTTTTACTGTAGTTCCTTGTTTTCATTTGTGTATATGTGGATCTGTTTCTTGGTAAGAATGATTTTAATATTTTTCCCAACAATTCTCAAAAATTTCAATATGATAAAATAGCAGCTATTTGTATATGGACCCCTGCTTCACAATCTGCACCATCTGCAACAGCCCAATAATGTCTTGAAAATCGGATTGGTTTCCTTGAAAAAAAAATCCTGAGATTTGTAAACATGCAGTAAAGGATCGTGTAGTCATGTAAAAAGAGGTCCTCTGAATTTTTGAATTAAAATTGTAATTATTCAAGAAAGAATAAGTGAGAAACATTTCTTTTGCTGCCATCATTTTTCTGCATGTAAAAGTAGTTTAATATCATTCCAATAACTATTAGGAAAAAAATCTAGTCCAAAAATTAAGGTAAAATATGCACTGCCCAGGAACTCTTCTAGTTGTAGCATTTTAATTTAACAGAGTTTACTATTTAAAAGTGTAAAAGCCTTTCATTTCCAATTAACATCGACAGAGTACCAGGAAAAATTATTTTTGCCGAATTAAAGGTTGATTTATATACCAAAATATAGAATTAATTATTCTTTTAAAATGTATGTCTTAACAAAGATTTAAAATTGATTTATTTTTATTTTGAATACTCCCAATTACTCTATGCGAGAACAGTGGCATTCTAATCTGACTTATTGTTAATTTTCACCTCCAATTGGCCACATTCTTGTTTTCCTTAATATGTATTTCTAACAGAATGTATAATTAAATAAAAAAAAAAACTTTAATGCAGTCAGTCAGGAAACTCAAACCTCTACGCCCTAGCATGACTTCACATTTGTTGGAATCATTCTCACAGATCAGCAGAAAATATTATTGCATTTTTTCCGCCACCCACTGATCATACTTTGTGTTTAATATACAATTTCATACACTGACTTCAACATATCTGGCTATTTGGGTGTATAAGCTGTGTCTATAGTGAAGTCTCTTGGGTTTCAATTTTTCCACATACTCCTGAGTTGTGTAATGGTGTATTCTCTCTATTCCAATTTTTAAAAAGCACCACACCACACTGCACAAGGAAATCAGAGCATGGATTCTTTCCTCAAGGATTCCATTGTTCTCCTCTTTTCTGTTTTTAGCAGTGCCTTCTCTCCTGCTGCTGTCATTTCCAAACAGCCTGTTTTACATGCCCACAAGTTCTGAATATTTATTCTGCAAAAGTGTTTGGGTCTCACCCAGCTAAGTTTCCTGCTTGGAAGGAGCAGAAAGAAGACAAGACTGGCCAGTAAAAGGGACACGAATCCTGGCCATATTTCCTGGAATTGCATTGGCCAGATGACCAGGATTTCGGTGTGCCACACTCCACCCCAGTGAGTCCTTTTGAAATCCAATGCAGAAGTTCGATTTCATTGCAAATGGTAAGTTTATCCATGGCCCTGATCTGAGATATATTGGTGATGTGTGAACTTTGATATTGAAGGATCTTCATTGAAATGGCAATACTTTCTCATTCTATTCTAATTTCTTCCTCTGGTTTTGATTCCATTGTTCTGAGTATCTCTAGTTCAAAATATCATTTTCCAAGGGATCATGTTATGTTTGGTAATTTATGCAAAGGACGTATGAGCACTTTACAAATGGTACATTTTTTACTCAGAAAGAATGAATGCCTCAATGCAAACTGCGCGAAGAAACAAAAATTTATTTCACCCCTTGAGATTATAATTTCCACAATTTCATGGGGAATAAAATAATAAAATTTTTTAAATAATTTATTTCCCTAAAATCAGACTGATTATTTTCCTTTACATGTGCCTGTGCATTCTTAATCTTTACTATGATTGATTATATTAAATCTAATCTTACCTAAAATCCCTTTTCAAATCAACATTTTCCTTCAATCTAATATACGTTTCCATTCATAATTTTAAAATAAAGTCTTTTCAATAGCTTTAAAAAAGTCATGCATTTCTCCCTTTGTCCACGTGATGCACTATGGGATGAGTCATGAAGATAACTGAAGGAGAAACCGAAAATGTTGTTCAAGGATGCTGAGAAAAGCACTTTTGCATGGCAGAGTCAACAAATGGATTGAGAGCTGAATAATATTTTATTTACTGTTCTGGTTTCTGTTTATATATTATAATTCTTAAAGAGCTGTTGAAAACTTTTAATAATGATTGAAGAGAAGAATGTCTGAAACTGTACACCCAGATAAACCATGGATACTAGGCAGTAGTCATGTTTTAAAAATGTTCTTGCCTATTTTTTAAAAGGGAATCGCAATTCAAGGTTCCACTGGGGATATGTGTATGGGATGACTGTTAGGTATTATGCCCCTTTATTTTCTTGTGATGATATTTCTACTCTCGGTGTCAGGTTTATATATGTTCATGTATGATTGACATGCATCACTAAAATATGTATTAATGGAAAGCAGGGGGAGAGAGGCAAATATGAAGCTTTGGAATTACCTATATCTCTAAAGTGGACTTCCTTTTGTGTTTCTTCAGTATGGAGGCTGTAAACTGGCATGCCTAGAGTGGACATCTTATTCTTGACTCGTGAAATAAATATTTGTTTAATCGTGCAGTTTACTTTGAGGCATTGATTCTTTCTAAGTAAAATAATGTAGTCTTTGTAAAGTGCTCACACGTCCTTTGCCTAAATTACCACACATACCAAGATCTCTTGGAAAACCCTATTATTTCTAAATAGAGATCCTAAGAGCAATGGAATAAAGGGCAGAGGAAGAAATTAGAACATTGATTTTTATGAACCGTTCCTCTTCTACATGATATCTTGTAAACAGTTGAGGCACTCTCTCTCACCTTGGGGACCTTACCAGTCCATTTTGTTTTTCTTAGTGTTGGCAATGTCCTTCATAAGCCAGAAGAGAAATTTGGACACTGGGAGTGAGTTTTACTCTAGTTCATGGCTTTCATTTATGTATATGTGAATAGGTTTCTTGGTAAGAATGATTTTGCTTTTTTCCCCAATAATTCTCAAAAATTACAATAAAACAAAATAGCAGCTATTTATATATGGACACCTGCATCACAATATCTGCTCGAAGTCAACAGCCCAATGGTGTCCAGAAAATCAGCAATGCATCCTTAAAAAAAAATGCAGAGCCTGATAAACATACAGTAACGAATCCTGAGGTCATGTAAAAAGAGGTCCTCTGAATTATCAATTTAAATTTGTCGATATTCAAAATGAAGTATCAGTGAGAAACATTTCTTGTGCTCCCATTATTTTTCTAACAGTGAGAGTAGTTTAAAATTATTCCAATAAATAATAGGAGGAAAGTGTAGTCCAAAAATTTATATATAATATGCATTCCTCAGGATCTATTCTTTCAGTGTTCTTTTATTTATCAGTTTACTATTTAAAAGGGCTAAAGACTTTCCTTACCAATTAACATTGTCAGGGTAGGGGAAAAATTCATTTTGCCTAAGAAAATATTGATTTATATACCATAATATATAATTTACCATTCTTTTAAAATGTATGTTTTAATGAAGTCTTACATTTATTTTTTTTATTTTAAATACTCCCAATTACTTTATGAGAGAGCAACGTCATTCTATTCTGATTTATTGCTAATTTTCACATCCAATTGGTCACATTCTTGTTTTCCTTAATTTATATTTATAATAGAATCTATAAATTAGAAAGAAAGCAAACATTTATACAGTTGGTCAGAATTGTCAAACCTCTATTCCCAGCATGGTTCCACATGTGTTTTAAACTTTCTGAAAGCTCATGAGTAAATATTTTTGCATTTGTTTCGACCAGCCACTGACTATATTTTATGGGGTGCCTAAGGGTTGCCACCTGTGAGCCTCCTTGTTGCTCAAATGTGGCCTCTCTCTAAGCCAATCTCAGCATATCATTGCATTACCTTCCCCCCAACGTGGGACATGACTCCTGGGGATGAGCGTCCCTGGCAATGAGGGATTAATACCAAGTGCCAACTGGCAGCTTTTGCGCAGTGGCAGTATCGTAGCCAATGAGGTTTATCCGAGGCACGATTATTGCTAATTGAAAACTTTTCCCAAGTGCCAACTGGCAACACAACTGGAAAAAGACCTTGAATAAAAGGGGGATATGGTAAAGACAAATGAGTTCAAGTGGCTAAGAGACTTCAAAGAGAGTCGGGAGGTCATCCCAGAGGTAACTCTTATGCACACCTCAGTAGGAGCTCATAGAACATCTAAGTGCCTATCACCCCACTCAGTGGGGTTCCTGAGAGCTCTCGAGACACCCTGGTCCTATATAAGGGGGGATAGCCCCAGAGACTGATGCCTTATCAGTGGGTTCTATTTTGGAATCTGTGCTCCTGAGAGTGACAGAATTAGACTCAAATAAGTCCTCTCTGCACATGGTTCACCAGTCCCTTCTATTCAAACCTACATGTAATGCTGGAGTTTCTTAGGTATACTTCCAGAGACTGGAGCCTCCCGCCTACCTATGTGCCAGGTGTGCATGAAATCTAGGTGGAGCTGCAACTCCTACCCTACAGCTCAATGGACTCATCCAAGTCACCTGGTGAGGGTACAACGAGGGGAAGTGTTTATCCCAGGGAATGGAGAGGGCCTACATCTGCAGGCAGGATCATCCCACTCACCATATCCATGGGATATAAGCCCTCTCTCACTTGGAGTTGGAGTGGACATCACCATCCCAGTTGCCTCTGGATTGGGGGAAGAACTATGGACTAAAGTGGACTTGATGGTATTCTCTTGCTCACATATGGTGATTCTTGCAATGCAAGAAATTATAACAATGAGGTGGAGCCAGTGGCCACTTGACAGTTTTTGTGTAGGGAGGGGATGAGCAGTTGAAATACAGGGTCTTCTTTGGGAGTTGGAGGTTGTCCTGAGTACTGTTGTGGCAATGGATGCAGGCCATTTTAAATCAGCACACACCACTCATAACTGAGTGGGAGAGAGTGTGGTCTACAGTGTGAACTGTGGTCTATGGTTGGTGGCAAGGCTCCAGGATGTGTAAGTTCATTGAGGTTGGCGGGCCACACTGTGGGAGATGTTTGTGTTGGATGTGGTGGGAGGTGTGGGAGGTGGGCAACATGGGAATCCCAGTGGGTTCCGTGTAATATTTTAGGTAATCTAAGCACCTCTTAAAATATATGTATATATATATATATATAAATAACATTTTTGTAAGCAAATACACATATATGCATATATATTTATATATCATTTTGCAAATGTTTGTATGTATTGTGAGAATTTTGATTTTTACCCATAATAAAAAAATAAAAAAATAAAAAATAAAAAAAATAAATAAATAAAAATACACTTTCATACCCTGACTTCAACCTATCTGGACAGATGATTTTATGGGAAGTGCCTTTATTGAAGATGGTTTAGTTTTAATTTTTCCACATACTCCTGTGTTGCCTATGGGAGGTTTCTTTCTATTTAAATTTTCACCCAGCACTCCAGGACACTGTACAGATGAATCAGCACTTGGTTGCCATTGTTCAGGATTCCATTGTTCACCTCTTTCCTGTTTTTTTGCAATGCCTTCTCTCCTGCTGCTGTCTTTTCCAAACAGCTCATTCTTCCATTCCCCCAAGGTCCTAAAAATTATCCTGCAGAAGTGTTAGTGTGACATCCAGCTAAGTTCCCTGTTTTGGAGGAGCAGAAAGAAGACAAGCCTGGCCAGTAACAGGAAACAATTCCTGGCCATTTGTCATAGGACTACATTGGCATGATGATCAGGATTTTAGTGTTAAAACGCTCCTCCCCTGCAAGCCCTTTTGGAATCCAATGCGGAAGTTCAATTACATTTTACATGGAACGGTAATCTATTGCCCTGATCTGGGATGTACGTGGTGTCTGGTGCCCTTTTTTAATGAAGAATCTTCACTGAGGTTGCAATCTTTTCTCATTCTATTCTAATTTTTTCTTCTGCCCTTTATTCCATTGCTCTTAGAACTCTAGTAGGAAATTATATGGCTTTCCAAATGATCTTGTTATGTGTGGTAATTTAGCCAAATTATCAGTGAGCACTTTAAAAAGGGGATATTTATTACTAGGAAAGAATGAATCACTCAATGAAAACTGCATGATAAAACAAAAATTTATTTCACCCCTAGAGAATATAAGGTCCACTATTTCCCGGGGAATAGAATAATTAAAATTTTGTTATTATTTATTTCCCCTTAATATGACTGATTATTTTCCTTTACATGTTTCTGTGCCTTCTTAAATCTTTTTTATGACTGATCATATTAAATCTAATCTTACCTAAAATCCCTTTTCAAGTCAACATTTTCTTTCAATGTAATGTACTTTTCAGTCCATATTTAAAGTCCTTTCAAAAGTTTTAAAACAGCCATGCATTGTTCACTTTGCCCACATCATGCACTATAGGATGAGTTATCAAAAAAACTGAGAGTTAAACGGAAAAATTTGTTCAAGGATGTTGAGAAAAGCACCTTTTCATGGCAGTGTCAACAAATGAATTGAGAGGTGAATATTATTTTATTTATGTTTCTGGATTCTCTTTATTTAATTAAATTCTTATAGAGCTGTTGAAAACGTTTAGTAATGATTGAAGAGAAGAATGCACACCTCTGTGAATATATGACGCCCCAGAGAAAGTATGCATTTGATAAGTAAGATAGTGTTTTAATATGCATTAATAAACCCGACTTGTTTTAAAAGTCCTGGGGATGTCTGAAATTGTACACCTGAGTTGAGCCATGGAAAATAGGCATTAGATATATTTTAAAGATTCTTTGCCCAATTTTTAAAAAAGGAATCACATTTCAATGATCTCCTGGAGAAGGGTGTCCTAGACCAATGTTAGTTTTCATGTCCCTTAATTTTCTAAGGTTGATTGATATGCATCACTAAAATATATATTAAGTGAAAGAGGGTACGGAGAAACAAATATGATGTTTTTGAATTACCTATTTCCCTAAAGTCAGCTTCCTTTACTGTTGCTTCATTATCAAACATTGTAATCTCCCAATCATAGAAGGTAGTACGTTGCCCTCTGCTGGATGAATTTGGTCCTTGACTTTCAGAACCTTTAGTCTTACCCTGATAACTTGTAAACAGTTGATTCACTCTTTCTCACATTCTGGACCATAGACGTCACTTTTTAATTTCTGTGTGTTGGCATGGTCCTTCATAAGCCAGAGGAGAATTTTGGAGGCTGTAAGTTATTTCTACTCTACAGTAGTTCAATGGTTTCATATTTGTATATATCAATGTGTTTCTTTGCAAAAATTTTATTGAAAATGTTTCCAATACATTCTCAAAAATTACAATATGTCAAAAACAGGTATTCATATATGGACGCCTGCATCACAATCTCTCTGCCTTTGGGAACAGGCCATTTGTGTCCAGAAAATCAGGACTATTTCCTTGAAACAATACCCTGAGTGATGTAAACATTCAGTACAGAATTCTGTAGTCATGTAAAATGTTGTCCTCTGGATTATTAATTTAAAATTGTGATTAGTCAAAAAAAGGAGTCATCAGTGTGAAGCATTTCTTGTCCTCCCATTATTTTTCCTCGAGTTTGAATTGTTTAATATTATTCCAATAATTATTAGGAAGAAACTCTAGTCCAAAAATTAAGGTAAAATATGCATGCCACAGGAATCCTTCTTTTTGAAGCCTTTTATTTTTCCAGAGTTTTCTATTTTATGGGCTAAAATCTTTCCTTTCAAATTAACACTGACAGTGTATGGGGATAAATTGTTTCTGACTAAGTAAGGATTTATTTTTATAGCAAAACAAATAATTAACCATTTTTTAAACATGTATACTTTAACAAAGTCTTAAAATTACTTTTTTCAATTTTAAATTCTCGAAATTACTCTATGAGACAATATTGTAATTGTAAGCTGATGTAGAGTTAATTTTCACCTCCAATGGAACACATTCTTGTTTTTTTAAGGTATAATTATAACATAACTTATAAGAAAAAAAATTTTATGCTGTCGGTCAGGATTCTAAAACCTCTATTCGCAGCATGACTCCACACAGGTCGGATTCTTTCTGACAGATGATGAGAAAATATTATGGTAATTTTTCCACTAACCACTGACTACACTTTACATTTAAAATGCACCTTCATACCCTGACTTCAACATAACTGGCTAGTTTGCTGTATAGGCTTGGTCAGCAGTGCAGTCTCTAGGGTTTTAATTTTTCCCACATAATCCTGAGTTGTTGAGTGTAGTTTTCTATCTGTTCCAATTTTCAAAAACCATCACACCACACTACACAAGGAAATCACAGCTTGGATTCTGTCCTCCATGACTCCGCTGTTCTCCTCTTTACTGTTTTTTGCACTGCTTTATCTGTTGCTGCTCTCTTTTCCAAACAGTGCATTCTCCATGCCCCCAAAGTCTGAATAATTAGTCTGAAAAATATTTTGTGCCACACCCATCTAAGTTCCCTTCTTTGATGGAGCAAAATGAAGACAAGACTGGCCAGTAAATGGGAAACGAGTCCTGGCCTTTTTCTCTGGTACTGCATTGGAAGGATGACCTGGATTTTTGTGTGGCATGCTCCAACCCTGCTAGTCCTTTTAGATCCAATGCAGAAGTTGGATTTTATTTCACATGGAAAGGTTATCCATTGCCCTACTCTGGGGTTTATGTGGTGTTTGGTGAACTTTGATGATGAAGGCTCTTCAGTGAGATGGCAATACTTTCTCATTATGCTCTAATTTCTTCCTCTGTCCTTGATTCCATTGCTCTTAAGATCTCTATTTGGAAATAATATGGTTTTCCAAGAGATCTTGTTATGTGTGGTAATTTTTTCAAAGGACGTGAGCACTTTACAAAAAGGACATTTTTTACTTAGAAAGAATGAATGCCTCAAAGTAAACTGGATGATTAAACGAAAATTTATTTAACCATTCTAGATTAAAATGTCCACTGTATCATGGGGAATAAAATAATTAAAATTTTGTTATAATTTATTTCCCACAAATCAGAGTGAGAATTTCCCTTTACATGTGTCAGTGCATTCTTAAAATTTTATTATGATTGAATATTAAATCTAATCTTACTTAGAGTCCCTTTTCAAATCAACATTCTCTTTGGAACTAATATGCGTTTCAGTTCATAATTTTAAAATAAAAATTTTCAACAGCTTTAAAAAATCCAGGCAATGTTCACTTTGTCCACATGATGCACTATGGGTTGAATTATCAAAAAAAATTAGAGATAAACTGAAAACGTTATTCAAGGAGTGCAAGAAAAGCACATAAGCATGACAGTGTCAACAAATGTATTAAAAGGTGAATAAAATGTTTTTTTATTTTCTGAATTCTCATTATTTTCTATAATTCTTAAAGAGCTGATTGAAACATTTAATAATAATTGAAAAGAAGAATGCACAACTCTGTGATTATATGAAGGACCAGGGATGGTACACTTTGGATAAGTAATATTGTGGTTTATTAGTATTTAATAAAGGAGCCTTTTTTTTTTTAATTGTGGGGGTGTCTGGGATTGTATACATAATTTGAGTCATGGATAATAGGCATTAGTCATGTTTTAAAGATGCTCTGGCCAATTGTTAAAAAAGCAATCAGAATTCAAGTTTGTGCTGGAGTTATGTGTATGAGACTACTGTTAGGGGTTTTGCCCCTATATTTTCTAAGTTTGTGATTTCTGCTCTCGGTGTCTGGTTTATGTATGTTCAGAAACGATTGATATGCATCACAAAAATATATATTATGAGAAAGAGGGTGGAGAGGGACAAATATGGAGCTTGGAATTACCTATTGCCCTAAAGTGGTCTTCCTTTGTGTTTCTTCATTATCAGAGGTTGTAATCTGGCATGCATAGAATGGAGGGCGGTACCCTCTGCTTGATGCAATAGGTCCTTGATTTTTTTCCTCTTCCACATGATAACTTGTAAAGAGTTGAGGAACTCTTTCTCACCTTGTGGACCTTACAGGTCCCTTTTGCATTTCTGGGTATTGACAAGGTCCTTCATAAGCCATAGGAGATATTTGGAGGTTGGGAGATACCTGTACTGTAGTTCCTTGGTTTCAATTCTTATGTGTAGACCTGTTTCTTTGTAAGAATGATTTTGATTTTTTCTTCCAATTCATTTATCAAAAATTAAAATATGTCAAAATGCCAGATATTTGTCTATAGACACCTGCATCACAAATTCTGCTGCAAGGGCAACAGCCCAATGATGTCCAGAAAATCCGCAATCGGTTCCTTAAAAAAAAAATGCAGAGCCTGATAAACATTCAGTAAAGAATCCTGAGGTCATGTAAAAAGAGGTCCTCTGAATTATCTATTTAAAATTGTGGTTATTCAAAATGAAGAATCGTTGAGAGACATTTCTTGTGCTCCCATTATTTTTCTGTGATTTAGAGTAGTGTAATATTATTCTTATAACTATTAGGAAGAAAATCTAGTCAAAAAATTAAGGTAAAATATGCCTTCCCCACGAGCTCTCTATTTGTAGCATTTTATTTTACACACTTTACTCTTTAAAAGGGCTAAAGTCTTCCCTTTCCAATTAACATTGTCAGGGTATCGGGAAACATTCTTATTTCCTATGTACAGGTCGATTTATATAACAAAATATATAAATAGACATTCTTTAAAATGTTTGTTTTTACGAAGATTTAAAATTTATTTTTTTTTATTTTAAATACTCCAAATTAGTCTATGAGAGAACACCGTCATTCTAGTCAGACCTATATCTAGTTTTCAACTCCAATTGGACAAAATCTTGTTTTCCTTAATATATATTTCTAACAGAATCTATAAATTAAAAAAAAAAAAACACTTTTACACACTCAGTCAGGATACTCAAACCTCTATCCCCCAATATGACACCACATGTGTTGGTATGTTTCTGAGAGATCATGAGAAAATATTATGGCATTTTTCCACTAGCCACTGACCATACTTTATGTTTAAAATTCACTTTCATACACTTCTTCAACATATCTGACTAGTTGGTGGTATTGGCAGTGTCTGTATTGAAGATTCTTGTGATTTCATTTTTTCCACATTATCCTGAGGTGGCTAGAGGAGTTTTCTTTCTTTCACAATTTTCAAAGAAGCCCCTTACCACACTGCACAAGGAAATCCAAGTTTGGATTCTTTCCTCTAGGATTCCATTGTTCTCTTCTTTTCTGTTTTTAGCAGTGCCATCTCTCCTGCTGCTGGCTTCTCCAAACATCCCTTTCTCCCTGCCCACAAGGGCCAAATAATTAAACTGAAAAAGTGTTGGTGACACTCATCGCTATAATCCCTGCTTTGGAAGAGCAGAATGAAGACAAGTCTGCCCAGTAACCGGGTAATGAATCCTGGCCACTTTTCCTGGGAGTGCATTGGCAAGATGACCAGGTTTTGGTGTGCCATGCTCCACCACTGCTAGCCCTTTTGGAATCCAATGCAGAAGTTCAAATTCATTTTCCATGGTAAGGTTATCCATTGCCCTGATCTGAGATATATGTGGTGTTTAGTGACCTTTGATAATGAAGGCTCTTCACTGAGATGGCAATACTTTCTCATTATGTTCTAATTTCTTCATCTGCACTTGATTCCCTTGCTCTTAGGATACCTATTTGGAAAAATATGGTTTTCAAAGAGGTCTTGTTATGTGTGGTAATTTAGGCAAAGGACGTGTGAGCAATTTACAAAGAGGACATTTTTTACTTAGAAAGATTGAATGCCTCAAAGTAAACTGCTCGATGAAACAAATATTTATTTCACCGGTCAAGATTAAAATGTCCAGTATATCACGGGGAATAAAAAATTAAAATTTGGTTATAATTTATCTCCCATAAATCAGAGTGATTATTTTCCTTTACATTTGTCAGTGCATTCTTAAAATTTTATTATGATTGATTATATTAAATCTAATCTTACCTAGAGTCCCTTTTCAAATCTACATTCTCTTTGGAACTGATATGCGTTTCAGTTCATAATTTTAAAATAAAAGTTTTCAACAGCTTTCAAAAATCCATGAAATGTTCACTTCCTCCACATGATGCCTTATGGGTTGAATTATCAAAAAAAAGTGAGAGATAAACAGAAAAAGTTGTTCAAGGATGGCAAGCAAATCATATATCCATGTCAGTGTCAACTAATGGATTAAGTGTTGAATAATATGTGTTTTATTTTCTGTATTCTCTTTATTTCCTATAATTCTTAAAGAGCTACTGAAAACATTTAATAATGATTGAAGAGAAGAATGCAAATATTTGTAATTATACAAAGGACCAAGGATTGTACACATGGGATAAGTAATATACTGGTTTAATATGATTCAATAAAAGAGACTTTTTTTTTTTAATTGTGGCGATGTCTGGGACTGAACACATAATTTGAGCCATGGATAATGGGCATTAGTCATGTTTTAAGGATGTTCTGGCCAATTTTAAAAAAAGGAATCACAATTCAAGGTTCTGCTGGAGATATGTGTATGAGACTAATGTTAGGTGTTTTGCCCCTATATTTTCTAAGGTTGAGATTTCTCCTCTCGGTGTCAGGTTTATATATGTTCAGAAACAATTGACATGCATTACTAAAAATATATATTATGAGAAAGGGGATGGGGAGGGACAAATATGAAGCTTGGAATTACCTATTTCTCTAAAATGGTCTTCCTTTCTGTTTCTTCATTATCACAGTTTGTAATCTGGCATTCATTGAATTGAGGGCGGTACCCTCTGCTTGATGCAATCGGTCCTTGACTTTCATGAACCGTTCCACTTCCACATGATAACTTGTAAACAGTTGAGGCACTCTTTCTCACCCTGTGGACCATACACGTTCCTTTTCCCCTTCTGTGTGCTTGCATGGTCCTTCATATGACATAGGACAATTTGAAGGCTGTAAGTTATTTGTACAGTAGTTCAAATATTTCATTTTTTTATATGTCGAGTTGTTTCTTTGCAAAAATTTTTTGAAAATGTTTCCAATACAATCTCAAAAATTAAAACATTTCAAAAAGCAGGTATTCATATATGGTCACCTGCATCACAATCTCTCTGCCATTGGGAACAGACCAATTGTGTCCAGAAAATCAGGAATACTTCCTTTAAACAAAACCCCAAGTTATGTAAACATTCAGTACAGAATTGTGAAGTCATGTAAAATGATATCCACTGGATAATTGATTTAAAATTGTGATTATTTATAAAAGGAGTCATCAGTGAGAAGCATTTCTTGTCCTCCCATTATTTTTCCTCGAGTTACAGTTGTGTAATATTATTCCAATAATTATTAGGAAAAAACTCTAGTCCAGAAGTTAAGGTAAAATATGAGTGTCACAGGAACTCTTCTATTTGAAGACTTTTAATTTACAGAGTTTTCTATTTAACATGTAAAATCTTTCCTTTCAAATTTACACTGACACAGGATGGGGAAAAATTCTTTCTGCCTAAGTAAGGTTTTATTTTTATAGCAACATAAATAATTAAACATTTTTCTTTAACATGTATACTTTAACAAAGTATTAGAATTTCTTCTTTCAATTTTAAATTCTTCAAATTGCTCTTTGACAGAATATCGTCATTGTAATCTGATGTAGAGTTAATTTTCACCTCCAATGAAAAACATTCTTGTTTTTTTAAGGTATATTTATAACAGAATGTATAATTAAAAAAAAAAACTTTTATGCTGTCGGACAGGAATCTCAAATCTCTATTCCCTGCATGACTCCACACATGTCAGATTCTTTCTGGCATATCATGAGAAAATATTATGGCATTTTTTCCACCAGCCACTGTCTACACTTGATGTTTAAAATGCACTTTCATACCCTGAGTTCAACATAACTGGCTAGTTCGTTGTATAGGCTGGTCTAGAGTGCAGTCTCTTGGGTTTTAATTTTTCCCACATAATCCTGAGTTGGTGAGTGGAGTTTTCTTTTTGTTCCAATTTTTAAAAGGCAGCACACCACATGGCACAAGGAAATCACAGCTTGGATTCTGTCCTCCATGATTCCGTTGTTCTCTTCTTTACTGTTTTTACTTTACTGTTTTAGCTGGGCCTTATCACTTGCTGCTCTCATTTCCAAACACTGCATTCTCCATGGCCCCAAAGTCTGAATAATTAGTCTGCATAAGCGTTTGGGCCACACCCAACTAAGGTCCCTGCTTTGAAGGAAAAGAAAGAAGACAAGACTGGTCAGTAAAGGGGAAACGAATCCTGGCCATTTTTCTGAGACTGCATTGGCATCGTGACCAGGATTTTGGTGTGCCAAAATATGAATAATATGAAATTTTGTTGTGCCATGCTCCACCCGTGCTAGCCTTTTTGGAATCCAATGCAGAATATGATGCTTGGAATTACCTGTTTCTCTAAAGTGGTCTTCCTATGTGTTTCTTCATTATCAGTGGTTGTAATCTGGCATGCACAGAATGGAGGGTGGTATCCTCTGCTTGATGCAATAGGTCCTTGACTTTTATGAACCATTCCTCTTCCACATGATTTCTTGTAAACAGTTGAGGCACTCTTTCTCACCTTGTGGACCTTACAGGTCCCTTTTGCACATCTGTGTGTTGGTAAGGTACTTCATAAGGCATAGGTGACATTTGGAGGATGGGAGATACATGTACTGTAATTCCTTGTTTTCAATTCTTATGTGTAGATCTGTTTCTTTGTAAGAATGATTTTGATTTTTTCTTCCAATATATTTATCAAAAATTAAAATATATCAAAAGACCTGGTATTTGTCTATAGACATCTGTGTCACAATCTCTGCTCCAAGGGCATCAGCAAAATGATGTCCAGAAAATCAGCAATGGGTTCTTTGAAAAAAAATGCAAAGTCTGATAAACATTCAGTAACAAATCCTGAGGTCATGTAAAAAGAGGTCCTCTGAATTATCGATATAAAATTGTGGATATTCAAAACGAAGAATCAGTGAGAGACATTTCTTGTGCTCCTATTATTTTTCTGCCATTTAGAGAAGTGTATTATTATTCCAATAATTATTAGGAAGAAAATCTATTAAAAAATTTAAGGTAAAATATGCATTGCACAGGAGCTCTCTATTTGTAGCATTTTATTTTACAGAGTTTACTCTTTAAAAGGGCTAAAGTCTTTCCTTTCACTTTGACAGGGTATGGGGAAAAATTCTTATTTCCTATGTACAGGTTGATTTATATGACAAAATATATAAATAACCATTCTTTAAATAGTTTGTATTAACAAACACTTAAAATTTATTTTTTTTTATTTTAACTCCTCCAAATTAGTCTATGAGAGAACACTGTCATTCTAATCAGACTTATGTCTAGTTTTAACCTCCAATTGGACACAATCTAGTGTTCCTTAATATATATTTCTAACAGAATCTATAAATTTTAAAAAATAACCTTTTACATAGTCAGTCAGGATACTCAAAACTCTATCCCCCAGTATGACACCACATGTGTTGGAATCTTTCTGACAGAACATGAGAAAATATTATGGCATTTTTCCACTAGCCACTGACCATTCTTTATGTTTAAAATTCACTTTCATATACTTCTTCAACATATCTGACTAGTTGGTGGTTTTGACAGTGTCTGTACTGAAGATTCTTGTGATTTCATTTTTTCCACATTCTCCTGATATGGTGAGAGGAGTTTTCATTTTTTTCACAATTTTCAAAGAAGCCCCATACCACACTGCACAAGGAAATCTGTGTTTGGATTCTTTCCTATAGGATTCCATTGTTCTCCTCTTTTCTGTTTTTAGTAGTGCCATCCGTCCTGCTGCTGTCTTTTCCAAACAGCCCATTCTTCCATTCCCCCAAGGTCCAAATTATTATCCTGCAGAAGTGCTTGTGCCACATCCAGCTAAGGTCCCTGTTTTTCAGGAGCAGAAAGAAGACAACCCTGGCCAGTAACAGGAAACAATTCCTGGCCGTTTATCATAGGACTGCATTGGCATGATGACGAGGATTTTAGTGTTAAAAGGCTCCACCCCTGTGAGCCCTTTTGGAATCCAATGCAGAAGTTCGATTTCATTTTACATGGAATAGTTATCCATTGCCCTGATCTGGGATGTACGTGGTGTCTGGTGCCCTTTTATAATGAAGACTCTTCAATGAGGTGGCAATCCTTTCTCATTCAATTCTAATTTTTTCCTCTGCCCTTGATTCCATTACTCTTAGAATTCTAGTAGGAAATTATATGGCTTTCAAAGTGATCTTGTTATCTATGGAAATTTAACCAAATTATTAGTGAGCACTTTAAAAAGAGGATATTTTTTACTAGGAAAGAATGAATCCCTCAATGTAAACTGCATGATAAAACGAAAATATATTTCACCTCTAGAGATTATAAGGTCCACTATTTCCCGGGAAATAGAATAATTAAAATTTTGTTATTATTTATTTCCCCTTAATATGACTGATTATTTTCCTTTACTTGTGTCTGTGCCTTTTTAAATCTTTTTTATGACTGACCATATTAAATGTAATCTTACCTAAAATCCCCTTTCAAATCAACATTTTCTTTCAATGTAATATACTTTTCAGTCCATAATTTAAAGTCCTTTCAAAAGCTTTAACACAGCCATGCATTGTTCACTTTGCCCACATCATGCACTATGGGATGATTTATCAAAAAAACTGAGAGATAAACGGAAAAATTTGTTCAAGGATGTTGAGAATAGCACCTTGCATGAAAGTGTCAATAAATGGATTGAGAGGTGAATTTTATTTTATTTATGTTTCTGGGTTCTCTTTATTTAATTAAATTTTTATAGAGCTGTTGAAAACGTTTGATAATGATTGAAGAGAAGAATGCATACGTCTATGAATATATGACGCCCCAGGGAAAGTACGCATTTCATAAGTAAGATAGTGGTTTAATATGTATTAATAAAACCGACTTGTTTTAAAAGGCGTTGGGATATCTGAAATTGTACACCCGAGGTGAGCCATGAATAATAGGCATTAGTCACATTTTAAAGACGCTTTGGCCAAATTTTAAAAAAGGAATCACAATTCAAGGATCTCCTGGAGATGTGTGTATGGGACCACTGTTAGATTTCATGTCCCTTAATTTTCTAAGGTTGAGATTTTAGCTCGGCTTCAGCTTTTGTATGTTCATGTATGATTGATATACATCACTAAACACATATATTAAGTGAAAGATGGTGCAGAGAAACAAATATGAAGCTTTTGAATTACCTATTTCCCTAAAGTCAGCTTCCTTTAGTGTTGCTTCATTATCAAAGATTGTAATCTCCCAAGCATAGAAGGGAGTACGTTGCCATCTGCTGGATGAAATTTGTCTTTGACTTTCAGAGCATTTCATCTTACCCTGATAACTTGTAAACAGTTGAGTCACTCTTTCTCACCTTGTGGACCATACATGTCAATGTTTCCTTTTTGTGTGTTGGCATGGTCCTTTATAAGCCATAGGAAAAATTTGGAGGCTGTAAGTTATTTGTACAGTAGTACAATGGTTTCAGTTTTGTATATGTCGATCTGTTTCTTTGCAAAAAATTTTTTGAAAATGTTTCCAATACATTCTCAAAAATTACAATATGTAAAAAAACAAGTATTCATATATGGACACCTGCATCACAATCTCTCTGCCATTGGGAACAGGCCAATTGTGTCCAGAAAATCAGGAATGTTTCCTTGAAACAAACCACCGAGTAATGTAAACATTCAGTACAGAATTGTGAAGTCATGTAAAATGATGTCCTCTGGATTATTGATTTAAAATTGTGATTATTCAAAAAAGAAGCCATCAGTGAGAAGCATTTCTTGTCCTCCCATTATTTTTCTGTGAGTTAGCGTAGTTTATTAATATTAAAAAATTATTAGAAAAAATCTAGGCCAAAAATTAAGGTAAAATTTGTATGCCTCAAGAACCATTCTATTAGTAGACTTTTATTTGTAGAGTTTAATATTTAAGAGGGCTAAAATCTTTCCTTTCCAATTAATACAGACAGGATATGGGGAAATATTCTTTCTGCCTAAGTAAAGATTTATTTTTATAACAAAACCTATAATTATCCATTTTTGAAACATGTATATTTAACGAGGGCTTAAAATTTCTTTTTTTTAATTTTAAATTCTCCAAATTGCTCTATGAGAGAATATCATCACTGTAATCTGATGCATAGTTAACTTTTACCTCCAATGGCACACATTCTTGTTTTATTTAATGTATAAGTATAACAGAATCTATAAGTTCCAAAACAATCTTTTATGCTGTCGGTCAGGATTCTCAAACGTCTATTGCCAACATGACTCCACACGTGTAAGAATCATTCTGACAGATCATGAGAAAATATTATGGCATTTTTTCCACCAGCCACTGACTATACTTCATGTTTAAAATGCACTTTCATACCCTGACTTCAATATATCTGTCTAGTTCATTGTATCGGCTGGATCTGTAGTGAAGTCTCTTGGGTTTTAATGTTTCCCACATAATCCTGAGTTGGTGAGTGGAGTTTTCTTTTTGTTCCAATTATCAAGAAGCAGCACACCACACTGCACAAGGAAATCACAACTTGGATTCTCTCCTCAATGATTCCATTTTTCTCCTCTTTACTGTTTTTAGCAGTGGCTTTTCTCTGGCTGCCCTCATTTCCAAACAGTGCATTCTCCATGCCCCCAAGGTCTGAATAATTAGTCTGCAAAAGGGTTTGGGCCAAACCCAGCTAAGGTCCCTGTTTGAAGGAGCAGAAAAAAGACAAGATTGGCCAGTAATATGGAAACATTTAAAATTGATTGAAGTGGAGAATGCACCCCTCTGTGATTATACAAAGGACCAGGGATGGTAAACATTGGATAAGTAATATAGCAGTTTAATATGATTTAATAAAAGGGCCTTTTTTTTTTTAAATTGTGGGGATGTCTGGGATTGTACACATAATTTGAGCCATGGATAATAGACATTAGTCACGTTTTAAAGATTCTCTGGCCAATATTTAAGAAAGGAATCAAAATTCAAGGTTCTGCTGGAGATAAGTGTATGAGACTACTGTTAGGTGTTTTGCCCTTATATATTCTAAGGTTGGGATTTCTGCTAGCAGTGTCAGGTTTATGTATGTTCAGAAACGATTGATATGCATCACTGAAAATATATATTATGAGAAAGAGGGTGGGGAGGTACAAATATGAAGCTTGGAATTACCTATTTCTCTAAAGTGGTCTTCCTTTTTGTTTCATCGTTATCAGAGGTTGTAAATGAGCATGCATATAATGGAGGGCAGTACCCTCTGCTTGATGCAATAGGTCCTTGAATTTTATGAACAATTCCTCTTCCACATGATAACTTGTAAACAGTTGAGACACTCTTTCTCACCTTGTGGATCTTACAGGTCCCTTTTGCCTTTCTGGGTGTTGGCATGGTCCTTCATAACCCATAGGACATATTTGGAGGCTGGGAGATACTTGTACTGTAGTTCCTTGTTTTCAATTCTTATGTGGAGATCTGTTTCTTTGTAGTAATGATTTTGATTTTTCTTCCAATACATTCTCAAAAATTAAAATGTATCAAAAGCCCAGGTAATTGTCTATGGACACCTGCCTCACAATCTCTGTTCCAAGGGCAATACCCAATGATGTACCGAAAATCAGCAATGGGTTCCTTGAAAAAAAAAGGCAGAGCCTTCTAAACATTCAGTAAAGATTCCTGAGGTCATGTAAAAAGAGGTCCTCTGAATTATCAATATAAAATTGTGGTTATTCAAAATGAAGAATCAATGAGAAACATTTCTTGTGCTTCTATTATTTTCTGCCCTTTAGAGTAGTGTAATATTATTCCACGAAGTATTAGGAAGAAAATCTAGTCAAAAAATTAAGGTAAAATATGCATTCCACAGGAGCTCTCTATTTGTAGCATTTTATATTACACAGTTTACTCTTTAAAAGGGCTTAAGTCTTTCCTTTCCAATTAACATTGAACAGCGTATGGGGAAAAATCCTTATTTCCTATGGATGGGTCGATTTTTATAACAAAATATTTAAATAACCATTCTTTACAATGTTTGCTTTAACGAAGAATTAAAATTTATTTTTTTTATTTTAAATACTCCAAATTAGTCTATGAGAGGACACTGTCATTCTATTCTGACTTATAGCGAGTTTTCACCTCCAATTGGCCACAATGTTATTTTCCTAAATATATATTTCAAACAGAATTTATAACTTAAAAAAAAAATTTTTTATGGAGTCAGACAGGATACTCAATCCTCTATCCCCCTGTATGAAACCAAAAGTGTTGGAATCTTTCTGTCAGATCATAAGAAAATATTATTGCACTTTTCCACTAGCCACTGACCATACTTTATGTTTAAAATACACTTTCATACCCTTCTTCAAATCCTCTGGCTAGTTGGTTGTATTGGCAGTGTCTGTAGTGAAGACTCTTGTGTTTTCATTTTTTCCACTTACTCCTGAGGTGTCTAGAGGAGTTTTCTTTCTTTCACAATTTTCAAAAAAAGCCCCATACAACATTGCACAAGAAAATCTGAGTATCAATTCTTTCCTCCAGGGTTCCATTGTTCTCCTCTTTTCTCTTTTTACCAGTGCCATTTCTCCTGCTGCTGTCTTCTCCAAACATCCCTTTCTCCCTGCCCAAAAGGTCCAAATAATTAGACTGATAAAGTGTTGGTGACACACAACACTAAGGTCCCTGCTTTGGAAGAGCAGAAAGAAGACTAGACTGGCCAGTAACTGGGAAATGAATCCTGTCCATTTTTCCTGGGACTGCATTGGCAGCATGACAAAGATTTTGGTGTGCCACACTACCCCCCTGTGAGCCCCTTTGGAATCCATTGCTGAAGTACAATTTTATTTTATGTACAATGTTTTCCCATTGCCCTAATATAGATTATATGTGGTGTTTGGTGGCCTTTGATAATGAAGTCTCTTCATTGAGATGGCATTACTTTCTCATTCTATTCTAATTTCTTCCTCTGCCTTTGATTCCATTGCTCTGAGGATCTCTAGTTGGAAATAATATGGTTTTCCAAGGGATCCTGTTATGTTTGGTAATTTATGCAAAGGACATGTGAGCACTTTACAAAGGGGACATTTTTTACTCAGAAAGAATGAATGCTCGGTGCAAACTGCACCATGAAACAAAAAATTATTTCACCCATTGAGAGCACAATTTCCACTATTTCATAGGGAAGAAAATAATTTTAAAAATTTTAATAATTTCTTTCCCTAAAATCAGCCTGATTATATTCCTTTACATGTGCCTGTGCCTTCTTAAACCTTTATTATGATTGATTATATTAAATCTAATCTTACCTAAAATCCCTTTTTAAATCAACATTCTCTTTCTTTCTAATATAAGTTTCCGTTCATAATTTGAAAATGAAGTCTTTTCAATAGCTTTACAAAAGCCATGGATTTTTCAATTTGTCAACATGAAGCACTATGGGAGGAGTTATTAAGATAACTGAGAGAGAAATGGAAAAAGTTGTTCAAGGATGCTGAGAAAAGCACCTTTGCATGGCAGTGTCAACAAATGGATTGAGAGGTGAATAACATTTTATTTACTGTTCTGGATTCTTTTAATTTATTATAATTCTTAAAGAACTGTTGAAAACGTTTAATTATGATTGAAGAGAAGAATGCGCCCCTCTGTGATTATATGAAGGACCAGGAAATATACACATTGGATAAGAAAATATTGGTTTAATATGTATTAATAAAAGAGATTTGTTTTAATAATCGAGGGTATGTCTGGAACTGTACACGCAGTTATGCCATGGATACTAGTCATTAGTCATGATTTAAAGATGTTCTTGCCAATTTTTTAAAAGGGAACTACAATTCAAGTTTTCACTGGAGATGTGGGTATGGGACGACTGTTAGGTGTTATGCCCCTTTATTTTCTTATGATGAGATTTCTACTGTCGGCTTCAGGTATATATATGTTCATGAATGATTGACATGCAACACTAAAAATATATATTAAGGGAATGCAGGGGGAGAGAGATAAATATGAAGCTTTGGATTACCTATTTCTCTAAAGTGGACTTCCTTTTGTGTTTCTTCAGTATGGAGGAAGTAATCCTGCCTGCATAGAATGGAGGACGGTTGATTCTGCTTGAGGGAAAAGGTCCTTGATTTTTATGAATCATTCATCTTCTATATGATATCTTGTAAACAGTTAAGTTACTCTTTCACACCTTGGGGACCTTAAAGGTCCCTTTTGCCTTTCTGGGTTTTGGCAAGTTCCTTCATAAGCCAGAAGAGAAATTTGGACGCTGGGAGGTAGTTTTAATCTAGTTCTTTGTTTCATTTGTGTATATGTGGATATGTTTCTTGGTAAGAATGATTTTGATTTTTTCCCCAATATTTCTCAAAAATTACACTATGACAAAAGAGCAGCTATTTGTATATGCACTCCTGCACCACAATCGCTGATACATCAGCAACAGCCCAATAATGTTTTGAAAATCAGGAATGATTTCCTTGAAAAAAAATCCAGAACCTAGTAACCATTCAATAAACACTCATGAAGTCATGTAAAAAGAGGTCCTCTGAATTATCGATTCAAAACTGTGATTATTCCAAAAAGGAGAAGCAGTGAAAAATATTTCTTGTGCTCCCATTATTTTTATGCCAATTAGAGTAGTTTAAAATTATTCCTATAAATAATAGGAAGAAATTGTAGTCCAAAATTTAACGTAAAATATGCATTCCACCGGAACTCCTCTATCTGAGGTCTTTTATTTTTACAGAGTTTACCATTTAAAAGGGCTTAAGACATTCCTTTCCAATTAACATTGACAGGGTAGGGGGGAAAATTCATTTTCCCTAAGTAAAGATTGACTTATATACCATAATATATAATTAACCATTCTTTTAAAATGTACATTTTAATGAAGACTTAAAATTTTTTTATTTTATTTTAAATACTACCAATTACTCTATGAGAGAACACTGTCATTCTATTCTGACTCTTTGCTAATTTTTACGTCCAACTGGTCACATTCCTGTTTTCCTTATTACATATTTATAATAGAATCTATAAATTAAAAAAAAAATTATGCAGTCGGTCAGAATTGTCAAACCTCTATTCCCAGCATGACTCCACATGTGTTTTAAATGTTCTGAAATATCATGACTATATGTTTTTGCAATTTTCCACCATCCACTGACTATATTTTAATTTTAATGTACAATTTTATACCCTGACTTCATCAGATCTGGATAGTTGTTTTTATGGGAAGTGTCTTTACTGAAGGCTCTTGGGTTTTAATTTTTACACATACTCCTGTGTTGCCTATAGGATGTTTCTTTCTATTTTAATTTTCAAACAGCACTGAAGCAGTCTGTAATGATGGTTGCTATTGTTCAGGATTCCATTGGTCACATCTTTTCTGTATTTAGCAATGCCTTCCCTACTGCTGCTGTCTTTTCCAAACAGCCCATTCTTCCATGCCCCCAAGGTCCAAATTATTATCCTGCAGAAGTGTTTGTGCCACATCCAGCTAAGGTCCTTGCTTTGGAGGAGCAGAAAGAAGTCAAACCTGGCCAGTAACAGGGAAACAAATCCTGGCCATTTGTCATGGGACTGAATTAGCCTGATGACCAGGATTTTAGTTTTAAAACGCTCTCGTAATGTGTGGTAATTTAGCCAAAGTATAAGTGAGCACTTTACAAAGAGGACATTTTATACTAAGAAAGAATGAATCCCTAAAAGTAAACTGAATGATAAAACAAAAATTTATTTCACCCCTAGAGATTATAAGGTCCACTATTTCCAGGGGAATACAATAATTAGTTTTATTATTATTTATTTCCCCTAAATATACCTGATTATTTTCCTTTATATGTGACTGTGCCTTCTTAAATCTTTATTATGACTAATCATATTAAATCTAATCTTACCTAAAATCTCTTTTCAAATCAACATTCTCTTTCAATCTAATATACGTTTCAGTTCATAATTTAAAATTAAAGTCCTTTCAACAGCTTTAACACAGCCATGTATTGTTCACTTTGCCCACATTATGCACTATGGGATGAGTTATCAAAAACCTGAGAGATAAATGGAAAAATTTGTTCAAGGATGGTGAGAAAAGCACCTTTGCATGGTAGTGTCTACAAATGGATTGAGAGGTGAATAATATCGTATTTCTTCTTCTGGATTCTCTTTATTTATCTTAATTCTTAAAGAGATTTTGAAAACGTTTAATCATGATTGAAGAGAAGATTGCACACATCTGTGAATATATGACGCACCAGGGAATGTACCCATTTTATAAGTACGATAGTGGTTTAATATGTATTAATAAAGCAGAATTGTTTTAAAAGTAGTTGGGATGTCTGAAATTTTACACCCTAGTTGAGCCATGAATAATAGGCCTTATTTATATTTTAAAGATGCTTTGGCCAATTTTTAAAAAAGGAATCACAATTCAATGGTCTCCTGGTGTTGTGCATACTGGATCACTGTTTGGTGTCATGCCTCTTATTTTCTTAAGTTGAGATTTTGGTTCTCGACTTCAGCTTTTGTATGTTCATGTATGATTGATATGCATCACTAAAAATATATATTAAGTGAAAGATGGGGTGGAGAAACAAATATGAAACTTTTGAATTACCTGTTTCCCTAAATTCAGCTTCCTTTAGTGTTGTTTCATTATCAAAGATTGTAATCTTCCAAGCATAGAAGGGAGTACGGTGCCCTCTGCTGGATGGATTTGGTCCTTGACTTTGAGAACTTTTCGTCTCACCTTGATAACTTGTAAACAGTTGAGTCACTCTTTCTCACCTTGTGGACCATACACGTCCCTTTTTCCCATCTCTGTGTTGGCATGGTCCTTCATAAGCCATAGGAGAATTTTGGAGGCTGTAAGTTATTTGTACAGTGGTTCAATGGATTCATTTTTGTATATGTCCATCAGTTTCTTTGCAAAATTTTTTTTGAAAATATTTCCAATATATTCTCAAAAATTACAATATGTCAAAAAGCAGGTATTCATATATGGACACCTGCATCACAATCACTCTGCCATCGGGAGCAGCCCATTTGTGTTCAGAAAATCAGGAATGTTGCCTTGAAACAAAACCCTGAGAGATGTACACATTCAGTGCAGAATTGTGAAGTCATGTAGAAAGATGTCCTCTGGATTATTGATTTAAAATTGTGATTATTCAAAAAAGGAGTCATAAGAGATAAGCATATCTTGTCCTCCCATTATTTTTCCTCGAGTTAGAGTTCTTTATTATTATTCCAATAATTATTAGGAAGAAACTCTAGTCCAAAAGTTAAGGTAAAATATGCATGACTTAGGAACTCCTCTATTTGAAGCATTTTATTTTTACAGAGTGTTCTATTTTACGGGATAAAAGCTTTCCATTCTAATTAACACGGACAGGGTATGGGGACAAATATTTTCTACCTAAGGAAGGTATTATTTTTATCGCAAAATAAATAATTTACCTTTTTTTTAAACATGTATAATTTAACAATGGCTTAAAATTTCTTTTTTCAATTTTAAATTCTCCAAATTGCTCTATGAGAAAATACTGTCTTTGAAAGCTGATGTAGAGTTAATTTTCACCTCCAATGGAACACATTCTTGTTTGTTTAAGGTATAACTATTACAGAATCAATAAGTTAAAAAAAAAAAAAACCTTTATGCTGTCGGTCAGGATTCTCAAACCTCTATTAGCAGTATGACTCCACACATGTCAGATTCCTTCTGACAGATCAAGAGAAAATATAATGGCATTTTTTTCCACCAGCCTCGGACTACACTTTATGTTTTAAATGCACTTTCATACCCTGACTTCATCATAACTGGATAGTTGGTTGTATAGGCTGACTCTGTAGTGAAGTCTCTTGGGTTTTAATTTTTCCCACATAATCCTGAGTTGGTGAGTGGAGATTTCTTTCTGTCCCAATTTTCAAAAAGCAGCTCACCACACTGCACAAGGAAATCACAGCTTGGATTCTGTCCTCCATGATTCCATTGTTTTCCTCTTTACTGTTTTTAGAAGTGCCTTATCTCTTTCTGCCCCCTTTTCCAAACAGTGCATTCTCCATGGCCACAAAATCTGAATAATTAGTTGGCAAAACGGTGTTGCCCACACCCAACTAAGGTCCCTGCTATGAAGGAGCAGAAAGAAGACAAGGCTGGCCAGTAAAAGGGAAATGAATCCTTACTATTTTTCTTGGACTGCATTGGCAAGATGACCAAGATTTTGGTGTGCCCCGCTCCACCCCTGCAAGCCCTTTTGAAATCCAATGCAGAAATTTGATTTCATTTTACATTGAAAGGTTTTCCATTGCCCTGATCTGGGATATATGTGGTGTTTGCTGACCACTGATGATGAAGGCTCTTCATTGAGATGGCTATACTCTCTCATTATGTTCTGAATTCTTTCTCTGCTCTTGATCCCTTGCTTTTAGGAACCATATTTAGAAATAATATGGTTTTCAAAGAGATCTTGTTATGCGTGGTAATTTAGGCAAAGGACGTGTGAGCACTTTACAAAGACGATATTTTTTACTTAGAAAGATTGAATGCCTCAAAGCAAACTGCACGATGAAACAAATATTTATTTCACCGGTTAAGATTAAAATGTCCACCATATCACAGGGAATAAAATAATTAAAATTGGGTTATAATTTATTTCCCATAAATCAGATTGATTATTTTCCTTTACATGTGTCAGTGCATTCCTAAAATTTTATTGTGATGCATTATATTAAATCTATTATTACCTAGAATCCCTTTTCTAATCAACATTCACTTTGGAACTAATATGCATTTCAGTTCATAATTGTAAAATAAAAATTTCAACAACTTTAAAAAATCCATGCAATCTTCACTTTGTCCACATGATGCACTATGGGTTGAATTATCAAAAAAAATGAGCGATAAACAGAAAAATTTGTTATAGGATGTCAAGCAAACACATATGCATGTCAGTGTCAACTAATAGATTAAGAGGTGAATAATATGTTCTTTATTTTCTGTATTCTCTTTATTTCCTATAATTCTTAAAGAGCTATTGAAAACATTTAATAATGATCAAAGAGAAGAATGCACATCTCTGTGATTATACAAAGGACCAGGAATGGTACACTTTGGATAAGTAATATTGTGGTTTATTAGGATTTAATAAAACAGCCTTTTTTTTTTTTAATTGTGGGGGTGTCTGGGATTGTACACATAGTTTAAGCCATGGATAATAGTCATTAGTCATGTTTTAAAGATGCTCTGGCCAATTGTTAAAAAAGAAATCACAATACAAGGTTCTGTTAGAGATAAATGTATGAGACTAATGTCAGGGGCTTTGCCCCTATATTTTCTAAGCTTGAGATTTCTCCTCTCGGTGTCCGATTTATGTATGTTCAGAAACGATTCATATGCATCGCTAAAAATATATATTATGATGAAGAGGGTGGGGAGGGACATATATGGAGCTTAGAAATACCTATTGCTCTAAAGTGGTCTTCCTTCATGTTTCTTCATTATCAGAGGATGTAATCTGGCATGTATAGAATGGAGTGCGGTACCCTCTGCTTGATGCAATAGGTTCTTGATTTTATGAACCATTCCTCTTCCACATGATAACTCGTAAACAGTTGAGGCACTCTTTCTCCCCTTGTAGACCTTATAGGTCCCTTTTGCATTTCTGGGTGTTGGCAAGGTATTTCATAAACCATAGAGATATTTGGAGGTTAGGAGATACATGTACTGTAGTTCCTTGGTTTCAATTCTTATGTGTAGATCTGTTTCTTTGTAAGAATGATTTTGATTTTTTTCTTCCAATACATTTATCAAAAATTAAAATTTGTCAAATGGCCAGATATTTGTCTATAGACACCTGAGTCACAGTCTCTGCTCAAAGGGCAACAGCCCAATGATGTCCAGAAAGTCAGCAATCGGTTCCTTGAAAAATAATGCAGAGCCTGCTAAACATTCAGTAAAGAATCCTGAGGTCATGTAAAAAGAGGTCCTCTGAATTATTGATTTAAAATTGTGGTTATTCAAAATGAAGAATCAGTGAGAAACATTTCTTGTGCTCCCATTATTTTACTGTCATTTAGAGTAGTGTAATATTATTCTTATAACTATTAGGAAGAAAATCTAGTCAAAAAATTAAGGAAAATTATACATTTCCAAGGAGTTCTCTATTTGTAGCATTTTATTTTACAGAGTTTATTCTTTAAAAGGGGTAAAGCCTTCCCTTTTCAATTAACATTTACAGGGTATGGGGAAAAATTCTTCTTTCATATGTACAGGTCGATTCATATAAAAAAAATATATAAATAACCATTCTTTAAAATGTTTGTTTTAACGAAGACATAAAATTCATTTTTTTTAGTTTTAAATACTCCAAATTAGTTTATGAGAGTACACCATCATTCTCATCAGACTTATATCTACTTTTCACCTCCAATTGTACACAATCTTGTTTTCATTAATATATATTTCTAACAGAATGTATAGATTAAAAAAAAAAACTTTTACACTGTCAGTCAGTATACTCAAACCTCTATCCCCCAGTATGACACCACATGTGTTGGAATCTTTCTGACAGATCATGAGAAAATATTATGGCATTTTTTCTCTAGCCACTGAACATACATTATGTTTAAAATTCACTTTCATACATTTCTTCAACATATCTGGCTAGTTGGTGGTATTGGCAGTGTGCGTATTGAAGATTCTTGAGATTTCATTTTTTCCACGTTCTTCTGAGGAGGCTAGCGGAGTTTTCTTTCTTTCACAATTTTCAAAGAAGCCCCATACCACACTGCACATGGAAATCTGAGTTTGGAATCTTCCCTCCAGAATTCTATTGTTCTCCTCTTTTCTGTTTTTAGCAGTGCCATCTCTCCTGCTGCTGTCTTCTCCAAACATTCCTTTTTTCCTGCCCACAAGGTCCAAATAATTAGACTGAAAAAGTTTTGGTGACACACAACGCTTTGGTCCCTGCTTTGGAAGAGCAGTAAGAAGATAAGCCTGACCAGTAACCGGGAAATGAATCCTGTCCATTTTTCCTGGGACTGCATTGGCAGGATGACCAGGAATTTGGTGTGGCACACTCCCCCCCTGGTAGCCCTTTGGTATCCATTGCTGAAGTACGATTTTATTTTACATGGAAAAGTTTCCCATTGCCCTGATGTAGTATATATGTGGTGTTTGGTCGTCTTTGATATTGATGGCTCTCCATGGAGATGGCAATACTTTCTCATTCTATTCTAATTTCCTCCTCTGACTTTGATTCCATTGCTCTGAGTATCTCTTGTTGGTAATAATATGGTTTTCCAAGGAATCCTGTTATGTTTGGTAATTAAGGCCAAGGACGTGTGAGCACTTTACAAAGGGGACATTTTTCCTCAGAAAGAATGAATATCTCAATGTAAACTGCACGATGAAACAAAAATTTATTTCACCCCTTGAGATTATAATTTCCACAATTTCATGGGGAATAAAATAATTTAGAATTTTTAATAATTTATTTCCCTAAAATCAGACTGATTATTTTCCATAACAGGTGTCTGTGCCTCCTTAAATTTTTATTAAGTTTGTTTATATTAAGTCTAATCTTACCTAAAATCCCTTTTAAATCAACATTCTCTTTCAATCTAATACACGTTTCAGTCCATGATTTAAAGCCCTTTCGAAAGCTTTAACACAGCCATACATTGTTTACTTTGCCCACATCATGCACTATGGGATGAGTTATCAAAAAAACTGAGAGATAAATGGAAAAATTTGTTCAAGGATGTTGAGAAAAGCACCGTTGCATGGCAGTGACAACAAATGGATTAAGAGGTGAATATTCTTTTATTAATGTTTCTGGATTCTCTTCATTTAATTAAATTCCTATAGAGCTTTTGAAAACGTTAAATAATAGTTGAAGAGAAAAATTCACACCTCTGTGAATATATGACGCCCCAAGAAATGTACACATTTGATGAGTAAGATAGTGGTTTAATATGTAGTAATAAAACTGACTTGTTTTAAAAGTCATGGGGATGTCTGGAATTGTACACCTGAGTTGAGCCATGAATAATAGGCATTAGACATATTTTAAAGATTCTTTGCCCAATTTTTATTAAAGGAATCACATTTTAACGGTCTCCTGGAGGAGGATGTCCTGTACCAATGTTAGTGTTCATTTCCCTTAATTTTCTAAGGTTGATATGCATCACTAAAATATATATTAAGTGAAAGAGGGTGCGGAGAAACAAATATGAAGTTTTTGAATTACCTATTTATCTAAAGTCAGCTTCCTTTAGTGTTGCTTCATTATCACAGATTGTAATCTCCCAATCATAGAAGGGAGTACGGTGCACTCTGCTAAATGAATTTGGTCCTTGACTTTCAGAGCCTTTAGTCTTACCCTGATAACTTTTAAACAGTTGAGTCACTCTTTCTCACCTTGTGGACCATACACATCACTTTTTAATATCTGTGTGTTGGCATGGTCCTTCATAAGGCAGAGGAGAATTTTGGAGGCTGTAAGTTATTTGTACCGTAGTTCAATGGTTTCATATTTGTATATGTCAATCTGTTTCTTTGAAAATTTTTTTTTGAAAATGTTTCCAATACATTCTCAAAAATTACAATATGTCAAAAAGCAGGTATTCATATATGGACACCTGCATCACAATCTCTCTGCCATTGGGAACAGCACAATCAGAAATATTTCCTTGAAACAATACCCCACGTTATGTAAACATTCAGTACATAATTGTGAAATCATGTAAAATATTGTCCTCTGGATTATTGATTTAAAATTGTGATTATTCCAAAAAAGGAGTTGTCAGCGAGAAGCATTTCTTGTCCTACCATTATTTTTCCACGAGCTTGAATTGTTTAATATTATTCCAATAATTATTAGGAATAAACTCTAGTTCAAAAGTTAAGGTAAAATATACATAACACAGGAATCCTTCTTTTTGAAGCCTTTTATTTTTCCAGAGTTTTCTATTAAACAGGCTAAAATCTTTCCTTTCAAATTAACACTGACAGGGTATGGGGAAAAATTATTTCTGCCTAAGTAAGGATTTATTTTTATAGCAAAACAAATAATTAACCATTTTTTTAACATGTATACTTTAACAAAGTCTTAAAATTTCTTTTTTCAATTTTAAATTCTCGAAATTTCTCTATGAGAGAATATCGCCATTGTAAGCTGATTTAGAGATAATTTTCACCTCCAATGGGACAAATTCTTGTTTTTTTAAGGTGTAATTATAACAGAATCTATAACTTAAAAAAAAAAACTTTTATGCTGTCAGTCATGATTCTCAAACCTCTTTTCACAGCATGAATCCACACATGTAGGATTATTTCTGAAAGATCATGAGAAAGTATTATGGCAATTTTTCCACCAGCAACTGACTACACTTTATGTTTAAAATGCAATTTCATACCCTGATTTAAACATAACTGGCTAGGTGGTTGTATAGGCTGTGTGTGCAGTGCAGTCTCTTGGGTTTTAAATTTTCCCACATAATCCTGAGTTGGTGAGTGGAGTTTTCTTTCTGTTCCAATTTTCAAAAAGCAGCACACCACACTACACAATGAAATCACAGCTTGGGTTCTGTTCTCCATGATTCCATTGTTCTCTTCTTTACTGTTTTTAGCACTACTTTATCTCTTGCTGCACTCTTTTCCAAACAGTGCATTCTCCATGCCCCCAAAGTCTGAATAATTAGTCTGCAAAAGGTTTTGGAAACACCTATCTAAGTTCTCTTCTTTGATGGAGCAAAAAGAAGACAAGACTGGCAAGTAAAAGGGAAACGAATCATGGCCTTTTTCCCTGGTCCTGAATTGGCAGGATAACCTGGATTTTGGTGTGTCACGCTCCACACCTGCTAACCCTTTTTGGATCCAATGCAGATGTTCAATTTCATTTTACATGGAAACGTTATCCATTGCCCTGATCTGGGATGTACGAGGTGTCTGGTGACCTTTTATAATGAAGACTCTTCACTGAGGTGGCAATCCTTTCTCATTCTATTCTAATTTTTTCCTCTGCCCTTGATTCCATTACTTTTAGACATCTAGTAGGAAATTATATGACTTTCCAAGTCATCTTGTTTTGTGTGGTAATTTAGCCAAAGTATAAGTGAGCACTTTACAAAGCGGACATTTTTTACTAAGAAAGAATGAATCCCTCAATATAAACTGCATGATAAAACAAAAATTTATTTCACCCCTAGAGATTATAAGGTCCACTATTTCCTGGGGAATAGAATAATTAAAAATTGGTTATTATTTATATCCCCTAAATATGACTGATTATTTTCCTTTACATGTGTCTGTGCCTTCTTAAATCTTAATTATGACTGATCATATAAAATCTAATCTTACCTAAAATCCCTTTTCAAATCAACATTCTCTTTCAATCTAATATACTTTTCAGTCCATAATTTAAAGTCCTTTCAAAAGCTTTAACACAGCCATGCATCGTTCTCTTTGCCCACATCATGTACTATGGGATGAGTTATCAAAAAAACTGAGAGATAAATGGAAAAATTTGTTCAAGGATGACACTACCTTTGCATGGCAGTGTCAACAAACGGATTAAGAGGTGAATAATATTCCATTTATGCTTCTGGATTCTCTTTATTTATTTCAATTCTGAAAGAGCTGTTGAAAACGTTTAATAATGATTGATGAGAAGAATGCACACCTCTGTGAATAAATGACGCACCATAGAATGTACGCATTTGATAGGTAAGATAGTGGTTTAATATGTATTAATAAAACAGACTTGTTTTAAAAGTCGTGGGGATGTCTGAAATTGTACACCCTAGTTGAGCCATGAATAATAGGCATTAGTCATATTTTAAAGATGCTTTGGCCAATTTTTAAAAAAGGAATCACAATTCAAGGATCTCCTGGAGATGTGAGTACTGGACCACTGTTAGATTTCATGTCCCGTAATTTTCTAAGGTTGAGATTTTGAGTCAGCTTCAGCTTTTGTATATTCATGTATGATTGATATGCATCACTAATAACATATATTAAGTGAAAGAGGGTGCGGAGAAACAAATATGAACCTTTTGAATTACCTATTTCCCTAAAGTCAGCTTCCTTTAGTGTTGCTTCATTATCAAAGATTGTAATCTCCCAAGCATAGAAGGGAGTGCGGTGCACTCTGCTGGATGAATTTGGTCTTTGACTTTCAGAACCCTTCTTCTTACCCTGATAACTTGTAAACAGTTGAGTCACTCTTTCTCACCTTGTGGACCATTCACGTCACTTTTTCCTTTCTGTGTGTTGGCATGGTCCTTCATAAGCCATAGGAGAATTTTGGAGGCTGTAAGTTATTTGTACAGTAGTTTAATGTTTTCATTTTTGTTTATGTCGATCAGTTTCTTTGCAAAAAATTTTTTGAAAATGTTTCCAATACATTCTCAAAAATTACAATATGTCAAAAAGCAGGTATTCATATATGGACACCTGCATCACAATCTCTCTGCCATTGGTAACAGCCCAATTGTGTCCAGAAAATAAGGAATGTTTCCTTGAAACTAAAACCCCGAGTGATGTAAACATTCAGTACAAAATTTTGAAGTCATGTAAAATGATGTCCTCTGGGTGATTGATTTAAAATTGTGATTATTCAAAAAAGGAGTCATCAGTGAGAAGCTTTTCTTGTCCTCCCATTTTTTCCCTCGAATTAGTGTTGTTTATTATTATTCCAATAATTATTAGGAAGAAATTCTAGTCCAAAAGTTAAGGTAAAATATGCATGCCATAGGAACTCTTCTATTTTAAGCCTTTTATTTTTACAGAGTTTTCAATTTAACGGGCTAAAATCTTTCCTTTAAAATTAACACTGACAGGGTATGGGGAAAAATGATTTCTGCGTAAGTAAGGATTTATTTTTATAGCAAAACAATTAATTAACCATTTTTTAAAGTATGAATACTTTAACAAATCCTCGAAATTTCTTTTTTTAATTTTCAATTCTCCAAATTGCTCTATGAGAGAATATCGTCATTGTAAGCTGATGTAGAGTTAATTTTCACCTCCAGAGCTACACCTTCTTGTTTTTTAAGGTATAATTATAACAGAATCTATAAGTTAAAAAAAAAAAAAAACTTTTATGCTGTCGGTCAGGATTCTAAAACCAGTATTCCCAGCATGACTCCACACATGTCAGATTCTTTCTGACAGAGGATGAAAAAATATTATGGCATTTTTTCCACCAAACACTGACTACACTTTACGTTTAAAATGCACTTTCATACCCTGACTTCAACATATCTGGATAGTTTGCTGTATAGCCTTGGTCTGCAGTGCAGTCTCTAGGGTTATAATTGTTCCCACATAATCCTGAATTGTTAAGGGTAGTTTTCTATCTGTTCCAATTTTCAAAAACCATCACACCACACTACACAAGGAAATCACAGCTTGGATTCTGTCCTCCATGATTCCATTGTTCTCCTCTTTACTGTTTTTGGCAGTGCTTTATCTCTTTCTGCTCTCTTTTCCAAACAGTGCATTCTCCATGCCCCCAAAGTCTGAATAATTAGTCTGCAAAATATTTTGCGCCACACCCATCTAAGTTCCCTTATTTGATGGAGCAAAAAGAAGACAAGACTGGCCAGTAAATGGGAAACGAATTCTGGCCTTTTCCTCTGGTACTGCATTGGAAGGATTACCTGGATTTTTGTGTGGCATGCTCCACCCCTGCTAGTCTTTTTGGGATCCAATGCAGAAGTTGGATTTTATTTTACATGGAAAGGTTATCAATTGCCCTGCCTTGGGGTTTATGTGGTGTTTGGTGAACTTTGATGATGAAACTCTTCAGTGAGATGGCAATACTTTCTCATTAAGATCTAATTTCTTCCTCTGCCCTTGATTCCATTGCTCTTAAGATCTCTATTTGGAAATAATATGGTTTTCCAAGAGATCTTGATATGTATGGTACAAAAAGGACATTTTTTACTTAGAAAGAATGAATGCCTTAAAGTAAACTGCTCGATTAAACAAATATTTATTTCAGCCTTCTAGATTAAAATGTCCACTGTATCATGGGAAATAAAATAATTAAAATATTGTTATAATTTATTTCCCACAAATCAGACTGATAACTTTCCTTTACATGTGTCAGTGCATTCTTAAAATCTTATTATGATTACTTATATTAAATCTAATCTAACTTAGTGTCCCTTTTCAAATCAACATACTCTTTGGAACTAATATGTGTTTCAGTTCATAATTTTAAAACAAAAATTTTCAACAGCTTTAAAAAATCATGCAAAGTTCACTTTGTCCACATGATGAACTATGGGTTGAATTATCAAAAAAATGAGAGATAAACTGAAAATGTTATTCAAGGACTGCAAGAATAGCACATATGCATGACAGTGTCAACAAATGTATTAAAAGGTGAATAATATGTTTTTTTATTTTCTTAATTCTCATTATATCCTATAATTCTTAAAGAGCTGTTTGAAACATTTAATAGTAATTGAAAAAAAAATGCACACCTCTGTGATTATACAAAGGAACAGGGATGGTACACATTGGATAAGTAATATACTGGTTTAATATGATTTAATAGGGAAGCAGCTGTGGCTCAATCAGTGGGGCTCCCGTTTACCATATGGGGGGTCCCGGGTTCGGTTCCCCGGGCCTCTTGGTGAGGGTGGGTGGAGGGCGGGTGGAGGGCGGGTGGAGGGCGGGCCCACCCGCACGGTGTGGTTGGCTGACCCAGGGAGTGCAAGGAGTAAGGGGGAGAAAATGGGTGAATAAATAAAATCTTTAAAAAAAATTTGAAAACATATTAAAAATATATATATATGATTTAATAAAAGAGCCTTTTTTTTTAATTGTTGGGATGTCTGGGAATGTACACATAATTTGAGCCATGTATAATAGGCATTAGTCATGTTTTAAAGATGCTCTGGCCAATTTTTAAAAAAGGAATCACAATTCAAGGTTCTGCTGGTAATATGTGTATGAGACTTCTGTTAGGTGTTTTGCCCCTATATTTTCTAAGGTTAAGATTTCTGCTCTCTGTGTCAAGGTTATGTATGTTCAGAAATGATTGATATGCATCACTAAAAATATATATTATGAGAAAGAGGTTGGGTTGGTACAAATATGAAGCTTGGAATTACCTATTGCTCTAAAGTGGTCTTCCTTTGTGTTTCTTCATTATCAGTGTTTGTAATCTGACATGCATAGAATGGAGGACGGTACCCTATGCTTGATGCAATAGGTCCTTGATTTTATGAAAAATTCCTCTTCCACATGATAACTTGTAAACAGTTGAGGCACTCTTTGTCACTTTGTTTACCTTACCTTTTGCATTTCTGGGTGTTGTCAAGGTCCTTCATAAGCCATAGGAGACATTTGGAGGCTGGGAGATACTTGTACTGTAGTTAATTGGTTTCAATTCTTATGTGTAGATCTGTTTCTTTGCAAGAATGATTTTGATTTTTTCTTCCAATACATTTATCAAAAATTAAAATATGTCAAAAGGTCAGATATTTGTCTATAGACACCTGCGTCACAATCTCTGCTCCAAGGGTAACAGCCCAATGATGTCCAGAAGATCAGCAATGGGTTCCTTGAAAAAAAATGCAAAGCCTGCTAAAAATTCAGTAAAGAATCCTGAGGTCATGTAAAAAGTGGTCCTCTGAATTATCAATTTAAAATTGTGGTTATTCAAAATGAAGAATAATTGAGAAACATTTCTTGCGCTCCCATTATTTTTCTGTCATTTAGAGTACTGTAATATTATTCTTATAACTATTAGGAAGAAATTCTAGTCAAAAATTTAGGGTAAAATATGCATTCCACAGGAGCTCTCTATTTGTAGCATTTTATTTTACAGAGTTTAATCTTTAAAAGGGCTAAAGTCTTTCCTTTCCAATTAACATTGACAGGGTATGGGGAAAAATTCTTCTTTCCTATGTACAGGTCGATTTATATACCAAAATATATAAATAACCATTCTTTAAAATATTTGTTTTAAAGAAGAGTTAAAATTTATTTTTTTTAATTTTAAATACTCCAAATTAGTCTATGAGAGTACACCGTCATTCTCATCAGACTTATATCTAGTTTTCACCTCCAATTAGACACAATCTTGTTTTCCTTAATATATATTTCTAACAGAATGTATAGTTTAAGAAAAAAATTTTACATCATCAGTCTGGATACTCAAATCTCTATCCCCCGTATGACTCCACATGTGTTTGAATCTTTCTGACTGATCATGAGAAAATATTATGTCATTTTTCCTCTAGCCACTGAACATACTTTATGTTTAAAATTCACTTTCATACATATCTTCAACATATCTATCTAGTTGCAGGTATTGGCAGCGTGTGTATTGAAGATTTCTTGTGATTTCATTTTTTCCACATTCTCCTGAGGTGCCTAGAGGAGTTTTTTTCTTTCACAATTTTCAAAGAAGGCCCATACAACACTGCACAAGGAAAACTTAGTTTGGATTCTTTCCTCCAGGATTCCACTCTTCTCCCCTTTTCTGTTTTTAGTAGTGCCATCTCTCCTGCTGCTCTCTTCTCCAAACATCCCTTTCTCCCTGCCCACAAGGTCAAAATAATTAGACTGAAAAAGTGTTGGTGACACACAATGCTATGGTCCCTGTTTTGGAAGAGCAGAAAGAAGACAAGACTGGCCAATAACTGGGAAATGAATCCTGTCCATTTTTCCTGTTGCTGCATTGGTAGGATGACCAGGAATTTGGTGTGCCACACTCCCACTCTGGTAGCCCTTTTGAATCCATTACTGAAGTACAATTTTATTTTACATGCAAAAGTTTCCCATTGCCCTGATGTAGTATATATGTGGTGTTTGATCGCATTTGATATTGAAGGCTGTCCATTGAGATGGCAATACTTTCTCATTCTATTCTAATTCCTTCCTCTGCCTTTGATTCCATTGCAGTGAGTATCTCTAGTTGGAAATAATATGGTTTTCCAAGGAATCCTGTTATGTTTGGTAATTAAGGCAAAGGACGTGGGAGCACTTTACAAAGGGGACGTTTTTCCTTAGAAAGAATGAATACCTCAATACATACTGCACGATGAATCAAAAATTTATTTCACCCCTTGAGACTATAATTTCCACAATTTCATGGGGAATAAAATAATTAAGAATTTTTAATAATTTATTTCCCTAAAATCAGACTCATTATTTTCCTTTACATGTGCCTGTGCCTTCTTAAACCTTTATTATGATTGATTGTATTAAATCTAATCTTACCTAAAATCACTTTTCAAATCAACATTCTCTTTCAATCTAATATACGTTTCCGTTCATAACTTGAAAATAAAGTCTTTTCAATAGCTTTACAAAAGCCATGGTTTTTTCACTTTGTCAACATGATGCACTATGGCAGGAGTTATTAAGATAAATGAGAGAGAAAGGAAAAAGTTGTTCAAGGATGCTGAGAAAAGCACCTTTGCATGGCAGTGTCAACAAATGGATTGAGAGCTGAATTTACTGTTCTGGATTCTTTTAATTTATTATAATTCTTAAAGAACTGTTGAAAATGTTTAATAATGATTGAAGAGAAGAATGCACCCATCTGTGATTATATGAAGGACCAGGGAATGTACACATTGGATAAGAAAAATATTAGTTTAATATGTATTAATAAAACAGATTTGTTTTAATAATCGTGGGTATGTCTGGAACTGTACACCCAGTTAAGTCATGGATACTAGTCATTAGTCATGTTTTAAAGATGTTCTTGCCAATTTTTTAAAAGGGAATCACAATTCAAGTTTCTGCTGGAGATGTGGAAATGGGACGACTGTTAGGTGTTATGCCCCTTTATTTTCTTATGATGAGATTTCTACTCTCGGCGTCCGGTTTATATATGTTCATGAAAGATTGACATGCATCACTAAATATATATATTAAGGGAAACCAGGGGGAGAGACAAATATGAAGCTTTGGAATTACCTATTTCTCTAAAGTGTTCTTTCTTTTGTGTTTCTTCTGTATAGAGGCAGTAATCGTGCGCGCATAGAATAGAGGATTCTCGACTCTGCTTGAGGGAAATGGTCCTTGATTTTTATGAACCATTCCTCTTCTACTTGATATCTTGTAAACAGTTAAATCACTCTTTCTCACCTTGGGGACCTTACAGGTCCCTTTTGCATTTCTGGGTTTTGGCAAGTTCCTTCATAAGCCAGAAGAGAATTTTGGACGCTGGGATCTAGTTTTACTCTAGTTCTTTGTTGCATTTGTGTATATGTGGATATGTTTCTTGGTAAGAATGATTTTGATTTTTTTCCCAATATTTCTCAAAAATTACACTATGACAAAAGAGCAGGTATTTGTCTATGGACTCCTGCACCACAATCTCTGTGACATCAGCAACAGCCCAATAATGTCTAGAAAATCAGGAATGGTTTCCTTGAAAAAAAATCCAGAACCTAGTAAACATTCAATAAACTCTCATGAAGTCATGTAAAATGAGGTCCTCTGAATTATCAATTCAAAACTGTGATTATTCCAAAAAGGAGAAGCAGTGAGAAATATTTCCTGTGCTCTCATTATTTTTCTGCAAATTAGAGTAGTTTAAAATTATTCCAAAAAAAATAATAGGAATAAATTGTAGTCCAAAATTTAACATAAAATATGCATTCCACTGGAACTCTTCTATCTGAGGTCTATTATTTTTACAGAGTTTATTATTTAAAAGGGCTAAAGACTTTCCTTTCCTATTAACATTGACAGGGTAGGGGAAAAATTCATTTTCCCTAAGTAAAGTTTGACTTATATACTATAATATATAAATAACCATTCTTTTAAAATGTACATTTTAATGAAGGCTTAAATTTTTTTATTTTATTTTAAATACTCCCAATTACTCTATGAGAGAACACTCTCATTCTATTCAGACTCTTTGCTAATTTTCAAGTCCAACTGGTCACATACCTGTTTTCCTTATTACATATTTATAATAGGATCTATAAATTAAAAAAAAAACAACATTTATGCACTAGGTCAGAATTGTCAAACCTCTATTCCAAGCATGACACCACATGTGTTTCAAAATTTATGAAAGATCATGAGTATATGTTTTTGCAATTTTTCCACCAGCCACTGAGTATATTTTAAGTTTAATGTACTCTTTCATACCCTGACTTCAACAGATCTGGATAGTTGTTTTTATGGGAATTGTCTTTACTGATGACGCTTGAGTTTTAAATTTTCCATGTACTCCTGTGTTGCCTATTGAACGTTTCTTTCTATTTTAATTTTCAACCAGCACTGGAGCAGACTGTACAGATGGTTGTTATTTTTCAGGATTCCATTGGTCACCTCTTTTCTGTTTTTAGCAATGAATTTTCTCCTGCTGGTGTCTTTTCCAAACAGCCCATTCTTCCATGCCCCCATGGTCCAAATTATTATCCTGAAGAAGTGTTTGTGCCACATCCAGCTAAGGTCCTTGCTTTGGAGGAACAGAAAGAAGACAAGCCTGGCCAGTAACAGGGAAACAAATCCTGGCCCATTGTCATGGACTGCACTGGCCACATGACCATGATTTAAAGTTAAAAGGCTCTTGTTATGTGTGGTAATTTAGCGAAAGTATAAGTGAGCATTTTACAAAGAGGACATTTTTTTACTAAGAAAGAATGAATTCCTCAAAGTCAACTGCATGATAAAACAAAAATTTATTACACCCCTATAGATTATAAGGTCCACTATTTCCAGGGGAATTAAATAATTAAAGATTTGATTTTATTTATTTCCCCTAAATATAACTGATTATTTTCCTTTACATGTGTCTGTGCCTTCTTAAATCTTTGTTATGACTGATCATATTAAATCTAATCTTACCTACAATCTCTTTTCAAATCAACATTCTCTTTCAATCTAATATACGTTTCAGTCCATAATTTAAAATTAAAGTCCTTTCAACAGCTTTAACACAGCCATGTATTGTTCACTTTGACCACATTATGCACTATGGGATGAGATATCAAAAACCTGAGAGATAAACGGAAAAATTTTTTCAAGGATGGTGAGAAAAGCACCTTTGCATGGCAGTGTCAACAAATGGATTGAGAGGTGAATAATATTTTATTTCTTCTTCTGGATTCTCTTTATTTATCATAATTCTTAAAGAGCTTTTGAAAACGTTTAATCATGACTGAAGAGAAGAATGCACAGATCTGTGAATATATGACGCACCAGGGAATGTACGCATTTGATAAGTAAGATAGTGGTTTAATATGTATTAATAAAACACACTTGTTTTAAAGGTAGTTGTGATGTCTGAAATTTTACACCCTAGTTTAGCCATGAATAATAGGCCTTAATCATATTTTAAAGATGCTTTGGACAATTTTTCAAAAAGGAATCCCAATTCAATGAACTCCTGGAGATGTGTGTTCTGGACCACTGTTTGGTGTCATGCCTCTTAATTTTCTGAAGTAGAGATTATGGTTCTCGGCTTCAGGTTTTGTATGTTCATGTATGATTGATGTGCATCACTAAAAATATATATTAAGTGAAAGATGGTGTGGAGAAACAAATATGAATCTTTTGAATTACCTGTTTCCCTAAATTCAGCTTCCTTTAGTGTTGTTTCCTTATCAAAGATTGTAATCTTCCAAGCATAAAAGGGAGTACGGTGCCCTCTGCTGTATGTATTTGGTCCTTGACTTTGAGAACCTTTCGACTTACCCTGATAAGTTGTAAATATTTGAGTCACTCTTTCTCACTTTGTGGACCATACAGGTCCCTTTTTCCCTTCTCTGTGTTGGCATGGTCCTTCATAGGTCATAGGAGAATTTTGGAGACTGTTAGTTATTTGTACCATAGTTCAATGGTTTCAATTTTGTATATGTCAATCTGTTTCTTTGCAAAAAAAAATTTAAATATATTTCCAAAACATTCTCAAAAATTACAATATGTCAAAAAGCAGGTATTCATGTAGGGACATCTGCCTCACAAACTCTCAGCCATCGGGAACAGCCCATTTGTGTCCAGAAAATCAGGAATGTTGCCTTGAAACAAAACCCTGAGTGGAGTAAACATTCAGTGCAGAATTGTGAAGTCATGTAAAATGATGTCCTCTGGATTATTGATTTAAAATTGTGATTATTCAAATAAGGAGTCATCAGTGAGAAACATTTCTTGTCCTCCCATTATTTTTCCTCGAGTTAGAGTTGTTTAATATTATTCCAATAATTATTAGGAAGAAATCCTAGTCCAAAAGTTAAGGTAAAATATGCATGCCACAGGAACTCTTCTATTTAAACCTTTTATTTTTACAGAATGTTCTATTTTATGGGATATAATCTTTCCATTCAAATTAACACTGACAGGGTATGGGAAAAAATGATTTCTGCCTAAGTAAGGATTTATTTTTATAGCAAAGTAAATAATTAACCTTTTTTTAAAACATGTATAATTTAACAAAGGCTTAAAATTTCTTTTTTCAATTTTAAATTCTCCAAATTGCTCTATGAGAGAATAAAGTCATTGAAAGCTGATGTAGAGTTAATTTTCCCCTCCAATGGAGCACATTCTTGTTTTTTTAAGGTATAACTATAACAGAATCAATAAGTTAAAAAAAAAAAACCAATATGCTGTCAGTCAGGATTCTCAAACCTCTCTTCCCAGTATGACTCCACACATGTCAGATTCTTTCTGACAGATCATGAGAAAATATTATGGCATTTTTTCCACCAGCCTCTGTCTACACTTTATGTTTTAAATGCACTTTCATACCCTGACTTCATCATACCTGGATAGTTGGTTGTATAAGCTGACTCTGTAGTGAAGTCTCTTGGGTTTCAATTTTTCCCACATAATCCTGAGTTGGTGAGTGGAGATTTCTTTCTGTTCCAATTTTCAAAAACCAGCTCACCACACTGCACAAGGAAATCACAGATTTGATTCTGTCCTCCATGATTCCGTTGTTCTCCTCTTTACTATTTTTAGCAGTGCCTTAACTCTTGCTGCTCTCTTTTCCAAACCGTGCATTCTCCATGGCCCCAAAATCTGAATAATTAGTGACAAAAGGGTTTGGCTCACAGCCAACTATGGTCCCTGCTTTGAAGGAGCAGAAAGAAGACAAGACTGGCCAGTAAAAGGGAAATGAATCCTGGCTATTTTTCTTGGAATGCATTGGCAAGATGTCCAAGATTTTGGTGTGCCCAGCTCCACGCCTGCAAGCCCTTTTGGAATCCAATGCAGAAGATTGATTACATTTTACAGGGAAGGGTTATCCACAACCCTGATCTGAGGTATATGTGGTGGTTGGTAACCACTGATGATGAAGGCTCTTTAATGAGATGGCAATACTTTCTCATTATGTTCCAATTTCTTCCTCTGTCCTTGATTCCATTGCTCTTAAGATGTCTATTTGGAAATAGTATGGTTTTCCAAGAGTTGTTGCTATGTGTGGTAATTTAGACAAGGACGTGTGAGCACTTTACAAAGAGGATTTTTTTCTTAGAAAGATTGAATGCCTCAATGTAAACTGCTGGATGAAACAAATATTTATTTCACCGGTTAAGATTAAAATGTCCCCTCTATTATGGGGAATAAAATAATTAAAATTTGGTTATAATTTATTTCCCATAAATCAGACTGATTATTTTCCTTTACATGTGTCAGTGCATTCTTAAAATTTTATTATGATTGATTGCATTAAACCGAATCTTACCCTGAGTCCCTTTTCAAACCAACATTCTCTTTGGAACTAATATGTGTTTCAGTTCATAATTTTAAAATAAAAATTTTCAACAGCTTTAAAAAACCCATGCAATGTTCGCTTTGTCCACATGATGTACTCTGTGTTGAATTATCAAAAAAACTGAAAGATAAACAGAAAAAGTTGCTCAAGGCCAGCAAGCAAAGCACATATGCATGCCAGTGTCAACTAAAGGATTAAGAGCTGAATAATATATTTTTTATTTTCTGTATTCTCTTTATTTCCTATAATCCTTAAAGAGCTATTGAAAATATTTAATAATGATTTAAGAGAAGAATGCACACTTCTGTGATTATATGAAGGACCAGGATGGTGCACATTGGATAAGTAACATAGTGGTTTAATATGATATAATAAAAGAGCTTTTTTTTTTTTTTTAATTGTGGGGATGTCTGTGGTTGTACAAATAAGTTGAGCCATGGATAATAGGCATTAGTCATGTTTTAAAGATGCTCTGGCCAATTTTTAAAAAAGGAATCACGATTCAATGTTTTGCTGGAGATATGTGTATGAGACTTCTGTTAGGTGTTTTGCCCCTATATTTTCTAAGGTTGAGGTTTCTGCTCTCGGTGTCACCTTTATATATGTTCAGAATCGATTGAGATGCATCAATAAAAATATATATTATGAGAAGGAGGGTGGGGAGGGTCAAATATGAAGCTTGGAATTACCTATTGCTCTAAAGTGCTCTTCTTTTGTGTTTCTTCATAATCAGGTTGTAATCTCTCATGCATAGAATGGAGGGCAGTACCCTCTGTTTGATGCAATAGGTCCTTCAATTTTATGAACCATGCCTCTTCCACATGATAACTTGTAAACAGTTGAGGCACTCTTTCTCACCTTGTGGATCTTACACATCCCTTTTGAACTTCTGGGTGTTGGCAAGGTCCTTCATAAGCCATAAGAGAAATTTGGAAGCTCGGAGCTATTTTTACTGTAGTTCCTTGTTTTCATTTGTGTATATGTGGATCTGTTTCTTGGTAAGAATGATTTTAATATTTTTCCCAACAATTCTCAAAAATTACAATATGATAAAATAGCAGCTATTTGTATATGGACCCCTGCGTCACAATCTGCACCATATGCAACAGCCCAATAATGTCTTGAAAATCGTAATGGTTTCCTTGAAAAAAAAATCCTGAGCTTTGTAAACATGCAGTAAAGAATCGTGAAGTCATGTAAAAAGAGGTACTCTGAATTTTCGAATTAAAATTGTGATTATTCAAGAAAGGAGAATAATTGAGAAACATTTCTTGTGCTCCCATCATTTTTCTGCCAGTAAAAGTAGTTTATTGTCATTCCAATAACTATTAGGAAAAAAATCTAGCCCCAAAACTGAGGTAAAATATGCATTGCCCAAGAACTCTTCTAGTTGTAGAAATTTATTTTAACAGAGATTACTATTTAAAAGTGTTAAAGCCTTTCCTTTCCAATTAACATCGACAGGGAACCAGGAAAAATTCTTTTTGCCTAATTAAAGATTGATTTATATACCAAAATATAGAATTAATTATTCTTTTAAAATGTATGTCTTAACAAAGATTTAAAATTGATTTATTTTATTTTAAATACTCCCAATTACTCTATGCGAGAACACTGGCATTCTAATCTGACTTATTGTTAATTTTCACCACCAATTGGCCACATTCTTGTTTTCCTTAATATATATTTCTAACAAAATCTGTAAATAAATTTAAAAAAACATTAATGCCGTCGGTCAGGAAACTGAAACCTCTATACCCCAGCATGACTCCACATGTGTTGGAATCTTTCTCACAGCTCAGGAGAAAATATTATTGCATTTTTTTCACCAGCCACTGAACATACTTTGTGTTTAAAATACACTTTCATACTCTGACTTCAACATATCTGGCTATTTGGTTGTATAAGCTGTGTCTATAGTGAAGTCTCTTGGGTTTCAATTTTTCCACATACTCCTGAGTTGTGTAATGGTGTATTCTCTCTATTCCAATTTTTACAAAGCACCGCACCACACTGCACAAGGAAATCAGAGCATGGATTCTTTCCTCCAGGATTCCATTGTTTGCCTCTTTTCTGTTTTTAGCAGTGCCTTCTCTCCTGCTGCTGTCATTTCCAAACAGCCTGTTCTCCATGCCCACAAGGTCTGAATAATTATTCTGCAAAAGTGTTTGGGTCACACCCAGCTAATTTTCCTGCTTTGAAAGAGCAGAAAGAAGACAAGACTGGCCAGTAAAAGGGACATGAATCCTGGCCATATTTCCTGGGATTGCATTGGCCGGATGACCAGGATTTTGGTGTGCCATACTCCACCCCAGCGAGTCCTTTTGAAATCCAATGCAGAAGTTCGATTTCATTTCAAATGGTAAATTTATCCATGGCCCTGGTCTGAGATATATTGGTGATGGGTGAACATTGATATTGAAGTCTCTTCATTGAGATGGCAATTCTGTCCCATTCTATTCTAATTTCTTCCTCTGGTTTTGATGCCAGTGCTCTGAGTATCTCTAGTTGGAAATAATATCATCTTCCAAAGGATCCTGTTATGTTTGGTAATTTATGCAAAGGACGTATGAGCACTTTACAAATGGGACATTTTTTACTCAGAAAGAATGAAAGCCTCAATGCAAACTGCATTAAGAAACAAAAATTTATTTCACCCCTTGAGATTATAATTTCCACAATTTCATGGGGAAAAAAATAATTAAAAATTTTTAATAATTTATTTCCCTAAAATCAGACTGATTATTTTCCTTTACATATGCCTGTGCATTCTTAATTTTTACTATGTTTGATTATGTTAAATCTAATCTTACCTAAAATCCCTTTTCAAATCAACATTCTCCTTCAATCTAATATACGTTTCCATTCATAATTTTAAAATAAAGTCTTTTCAATAGCTTTAAAAAAGCCATGCATTTTTCCCTTTGTCCACATGATGCACTATGGTTGAATCATGAAGATAACTGAGGGAGAAACCAAAAATATTGTTCAAGGACGCTGAGAAAAGCACCTTTGCATGGCAGTGTCAACAAAGGGATTGAGAGCTGAATGATATTTTATTTACTGTTCTAGTTCAGTTTATATATTAAAATTCTTAAAGAGCTGTTTAAAACTTTTAATAATGACTGAAGAGAAGAATGCACACTTCTGTGATTATATGAAGGACCAGGTAAAGTACACATTGGATAAGAAAGATAGTGGTTTCATATGTATTAATAAACAGATTTGTTTTAATAATCGTGGGTATGTCTAGAACTATACATCCAAATAAGCTATGGATACGAGGCATAAGTCATGTTTTAAACATGTTCTTGCCAATTTTTAAAAAGGCAATCACAAATCAAGGTTCTGCTGGAGATGTGTGTATGGAACGACTGTTAGGTGTTATGCCCCTTTATTTTGTTATGATGAGATTTCTACTCTTGGCCTAAGGTTTAGATATGTTCATGAATGATTGACATGTATCACAAAAAATATATATTAAGGGAAAGCAGGGGAGAAAGACAAAAATGAAGCTTTGGAATTACTTATTTCTCTAAAGTGGTCTTCTGTTTGTGTTTCTTCAGTATGGAGGATGTAATATGGTGTGCATAGATGGAGGGCGGCCATTCTAATTGATGGAAATGGTCCTTGATTTTTATGAACCATTCTACTTCTACATGATATCTTGAAAAAAATTGAGTCACTCTTTCTCCCTTTGTGGACCATACATGTCCCTTTTTCCCTTCTGTGTGTTGGCATGGTCCTTCATGAGCCATAGGAAAATTTTGGAGGCTGTAAGTTATTTGTACAGTTGTACAGAGGTTTCATTTTAGTACATGTCAATCTGTTTCTTTGCAAAAATTTCTTTGAAAATATTTCCAATACATTCTCAAAAATAACAATATGTCAAAAAGCAGGTATTCATATATGGACACCTGCATCGCAATCTCTCTGTCATCGGGAACAGCAAAATTGTGTCCTGAAAATCAGGAATATTTCCTTGAAACAAAACTCTGAGGGATGTAAACATTCATTATTGTAAACATTATGTTTACAATGATGTAAACATAATGAATGTAATAATGAATGTAAACCTTCATTATTAATTGTGGGTATGTCTGGAACTGTACACAGAGTTAATCCATGGATTCTAGCATTAGTCATGTTTTAAAGATGTTCTTGTCAATTTTTTAAAAGGGAATCACAATTCAAATTTCCGCTGGAGATGTGTGTATGTTACGACTCTTAGGTGTTATGCACCTTTCTATTTTTATGATGAGATTTCTATTCTCAGCATCAGGTTTCTATATGTTCATGTATGATTGACTTGAATCACTAAAAATATATATTAAGGGAAAGCAAGCGGAGGGAGACAAATATGAAGCTTTGGAATTACCTATTTCTCTAAAGTGGACTTCCTTCGTTCTTTCTTCAGTACGGAGGGTGTTATCTCTGCATGCATCGAGTTGACATTTTATTCTTGACCGGGGAAAATAAATATTTGCTTAATCGTGCAGTTTACTTTGACACATTCATTCTTTCTAAGTAAAAAATGTCCTCTTTGTAAAGTGCTCACACGTCCTTTGCCTAAATTACCACACATAACAAGATCTCTTGGAAAATCATATTATTTCCAAATAGAGATCCTAAGGGCAATGGAATCAATGGACGAGGAAGTAATTAGAACATTGATTTTTATGAACCATTCTTCTTCTACCTGATATCTTGTAAACTGTTGAGTCACTCTTTCTCACCTTTTGGAACTTACCGGTCCCTTTTGCATTTCTGTGTTTTGACAATATCCTTCATAAGCGAGAAGAGAAATTTGTATGCTGGGAGCTAGTTTTACTCTAGTTCCTTCGTTTCTTTTGTGTATATGTGGATATGTTTCTTGGTAAGTATGATTTTGATTTTTTCCCCAATAATTCTCAAAAATTACAATATGACAAATGTGCAGCTATTTTTTTATGGACACCGGCATCACCATCTCTGCAACATCAGCAACACCCCAATAATGTCTTGAAAATCAGGAATGGTATACTTAAAAACAAATCCAGAACCTTGTAAACATTCAATAAACACTCATGAAGTCATGTAAAAAGAGGTCCTTCTCATTAACATTTCAAAATTGTGATTATTCCAAAAAGGAGAATCATTGAGAAACATTTCTAGTGCTCCCATTATTTTTCTGCACAGAGAGCAGTTTAAAATTTTTCCAATAAATAATAGGAAGAAAATATCGTCCAAAAATTTATGTAAAATATGCATTCCACAGGACCTCTCCTATCTGTGTTCTTTATTTTTAAAGAGTTTACTATTTAAAAGGGTTAAAGATTTTCCTTTCCAATTGACAGTGACAGGGTAGGGGAAAAATTCATTTTGCTTAAGAAAATATTGATTTATATACCATAATATATAATTAACCATTCTTTTAAAATGTATGTTTTAATGAAGTCTTAAATTCTTTTTTTTACTTTAAATACTCCCAATTACTCTATGAGAGAGCAACGTCATTCCATTCTGACTTATTGCTAATTTTCACTTCCAATTGGTCACATTCTTGTTTTCCTTATTTTTAATGTATAATAGAATGTATAAATTAAAAAAATATATATTTACGCAGTCCGTCAGAATTGACAAACCTCTATTCCCAGCATGAATCCACATGTGTTTTAAACATTCTTAAAGATCATGAGTAAATATTTTTGCATTTTTTTCCACCAGCAACTGACTATATTTTATGTTTAAAATACACTTTCCTACCCTGACTTCAACATATCCAGAGAGATGTTATTATGGGAAGTGTCTTTTTTGAACTCGCTTGAGTTTTAATTTTTCCACATACACCTGTGTTGCCTATTGGATGTTTCTTTCTATTTTAATTTTCAACCAGCACTCCAGCACACTGTACAGATGAATCAGCACTTGGTTGCCATTGTTCAGGATTCCATTGTTCACCTCTTTTCTGTTTTTTGCAATGCCTTCACTCCTGCTGCTGTCTTTTCCAAACAGCTCATTCTTCCATGCCCCCAAGGTCCAAATTATTATCCTGTAGAAGTGTTTGTGCCGCATCCAGCTTAGGTTCCTCTTTTGGAGGAGCAGAAAGAAGACAAGCCTGGCCAGTACCCGGGGAACAAATCCTGGCCATTGGTCAAAGGACTTCATTGGCAGGATGACCAGGATTTTAGTGTTAAAAAGCTCCACTCTTGCGAGCCTGTTTGGAATCCAATGCAGAAGTTCGATTTCATTTTACATGGAATGGTTATCCATTGCCCTGATCTGGGATGTACGTGGTGTCTGGTGACCTTTTATAATGAAGACTCTTCACTGAGGTGGCAATCGTTTCTCATTTATTCTAATTTTTCCTCTGCCCTTGATGCCACTGCTCTTAGACCTCTAGTAGGAAATTATATGGTTTTCCAAGTGATCTTGTTATGTGTGGTAATTTGGCCAAAGTATAACTGAGCACTTTACAAAGAGGACATTTTTTATTAGGAAAGATGAATCCTTCAATGTAAATTGCATGTTAAAACAAAAATTTATTACACCCCTAGAGATTATAAGGTCCACTATTTCCCTGGGAATAGAATAATTAAAATTTTGTTATTATTTATTTCCCCTAAATATGACTGATTATTTTCCTTTACAAGTGTCTGTGCCTTCTTAAATCCTTATTATGACTGATCATAAATCTAATCTTACCTAAAATCCCTTTTCAAATCAACATTCTCTTTCAATCTAATATATTTTCAGTCCATATTTTAAAGTCCTTTCAAAAGCTTTAACACAGCCATGCATTGTTCATTTTTCCCACATCATGCACAATGGGATTTTATCAAGAAAATGAGAGAGAAAGGGAAAAATTTGTCCAAGGATGGTGAGAAAACTACCTTTCCATGACAGTGTGAACAAATGGATTTAGAGCTGAATAATGTTTTATTTATACTTCTGGATTCTCTTTATTTATTTTAATTCTTAAAGAGCTGTTGAAAACATTTAATAATGATTGAAGAGAAGAATGCACATCTCTGTGAATATATGACACACCAGGGAATGTACACATTTGATAAGTAATATAGTGGTTTAATATGTATTAATAAAACAGGCTTGTTTTAAAAGTCATGGAGATGTCTGAAATTGTAAACCCTAGTTGAGCCATGAATAATAGGCAGTAGTCATATTTTAATGGCCAATTTTTAAAAAAAGGAATCACATTTCAACGTTCTCCTGGAGATGTGTTTACTGGACCACTGTTAGGTTTCATGCCACTTAATTTTCTAAGGTTGAGATTTTGGCTCCGCTTCAGTATTTGTATGTTCATGAATGATTGAAATGCATCACTAAAATATATATTAAGTGAAAGAGGGTGGGCGGAGAAACATATATGAATTTTTTTAATTACATATTTCCCTAAAGTCAGCTTCCTTTAGTGTTGCTTATTATCAAAGATTGTAATCTCCCAATCATAGAAGGGAGTACGTTGCCCTCTGCTGGATGAATTTGGTCCTTGACTTTCAGAACCTTTCATTTTACCCTGATAACTTGTAAACAGTTGAGTCACTCTTTCTCACCTTGTGGAACATAAACGTCATTTTTCATTTCTGTGTTTTGGCATGGTCCTTCATGAGCCATAGGAGAATTTTGGAGGCTGTAAGTTATTTGTACAGTAGTACAATGGTCTCATTTTTGTACATGTCGATGTGTTTCTTTACAAAATTTTTTTTGAAAATATTTCCAATACATTCTCTAAAATTACAATATGTCAAAAAGCAGGTATTCATATATGGACGCCTGCATCATAATCCCTCTGTCATCGGGAACAGCACAATTGTGTCCAGAAAATCAGGAATATTTCCTTGAAAGAAAACTCCGAGTGATGTAACGATTCATTACAGAATTGTGAAGTCATGTAAAATGAAGTACTCTGGGTTATTGATTTAAAATTATGATTATTCAAAAAAGGAGTCACCAGTGAGAAGCATTTCTTGTCCTCCCATTTTTTTCCCTCGAGTTAGAGTTGTTTAATATTATTCCAATAATTAATAGGAAGAAACTCTAGTCCAAAAGTTATGGTAAAATATGCATGGCACAGGAACTCTTCTTTTTGAAGCCTTTAATTTTTACAGTGTTTTCAATTTAATGAGCTAAAAGCATTTCTTTAAAATTAACACTGACAGGGTATGAGGAAAATTTCTTTCTGACTAAGTAAGGATTTAATTTTATAACAAAACAAATAAAAAACCATTTTTTAAAAACATGTATACTTTACAAAGGCTTAAAATTTTCTTTTTTCAATTTTAAATTCTCCAAATTGCTCTGTGAGAGAATACCGTCATTGTAAGATGACGTAGACTTAATATTCACCACCAATGGAACACATTCTTGTTTTTTTCAGGTATAAGTATAACAGAAACTATAAGTTAAAAAAAAAAACTTTTATGCTGTTGGTCAGGATTCTCAAAACTCTATTCCCAGCATGACTCTACACATGTCGGATGCTTTCTGACAGATCATGTGAAAATATTATGGCATTTTTTCCACCAGTCAATGAATACACTTTACGTTTAAAATGCAATTTCACACCCTGACTTCAACATAACTGGCTATTTGTTGGTATAGGCTGCGTCTGCAGTGCAGTATCTTGTGTTTTAATTTTTCCCACATAATCCTGAGTTGGTGAGTGGAGTTTTCTTTCGGTTCAAATTTTACAAAAGCAGCACACCACATGGCATAAGGAAATCACAGATTGGAATCTGTCCTCCATGTTTCCGTTGTTCTCTTCTTTACTGTTTTTAGCAGTGCCTTATCTCTTGCTGCTCTCTTTTTCAAACAGTGCATTCTCCATTCCCCCAAAGTCTGAATAATTAGTCTGCAAAAGGGTTTGGGCCACACCCAACTAAGGTCCCTGCTTTGAAGGAGCAGAAATAAGACAAGACTGGCCAGTAAATGGGAAACAAATCATGGCCATTTTTCTGGAACTGTATTGGCAAGATGACCAGGATTTTCCTGTGCCATGCTCCACCCCTGCTAGCCCTTTTGGAATCCAATGCAGATGTCCGATCTCATTTTACATGGAAAGGTTATCCATTGCCCTGATCTGCGGTATATGTGGTGTTTGGTGACCTTTGATAATGAAGGCTTTTCATTGAGATGGCAATACTTTCTCATTATGTTCTGATTTCTTCCTCTGCCCTTGATTCTCTTGCTCTTAGGATCCTTATTTGGAAATAATATGGTTTTAAAAGAGATCTTGTTATGTGTGGTATTTTTTGACAAAGGACGTGTGAGCACTTTACAAAGAGGATATTTTTTCCTTAGAAAGATTGAATGCCTCAAAGTAAACTGCACGATGAACAAATATTTATTTCATCTGTCAAGATTAAAATGTCCACTATATAATGGGTAATAAAATAATTAAAATTTTGTTATAATTTATTTCCCATAAGTCAGACTGATTATTTTCCTTTAAATGTGTCAGTGCATTCTTAAAATTTTATTAAGATTGATTATATTAAATTTAATCTTACCTAGAGTCCCTTTTAAAATCAACATTCTCTTTGTAACTAACATGCATATCAGTTCATAATTTTAAAATAAAAATTTTCAACAGCTTTAAAAAATCCATGTAATGTTCACTTTGCCCATATGATGCACTATGGGATGAATTATCAAAAAAAAATTGAGAGATAAACAGAAAAAGTTGTTCAAGGACGGCAAGAAAAGCACATATGCATGTCAGTGTCAACAAATGTATTAAGAGGTGAATAATCTGTTTTTTTATTTTCTGAATCTTCTTTATTTTCTATAATTCTTAAAGAGCTGTTTAAAACTTTTAATAATGATTGAAAAGAAGAATACACACCTCTGTGATTATACGAAGGACCAGAGTTGGTACACATTGGATAAGTATTATAGTGATTTAATATGATTTAATAAAAGAAACTTTTTTTTTTTTAATTCTGGGGATGTCTGGAATTATACACATAATTTGTGCCATGAATAGTAGGCATTAGTCATGTTTTAAAGATGCTCTGACCAATTTTAAAAAAAAGAAATCACAATTCAAGTTTCTGCTGGAGATATGTGTATGAGACTACTGATGGGTGTTTTGCCCCTGTATTTTCTAAGGTTGAGATTCCTGCTCTCGGTGTCAGGTTTATGTATGTTCAGCAAAGATTGATATGCATCACTATAAATATATATTATGAGAAAGAGGGTAGGGAGGGACAAATATGAAACTTGGAATTACATACTACTCTAAAGTGGTCTTCCTTTGTGTTTCTTCATTATCAGAGGTTGAAATCTGGCATACATAGAATGGAGGGTGGTAGCCTCTGCTTAATGCAATAGGTCCTTGACTTTATGAACCATTCCTCTTCCACATGATAACTTGTAAACATTTGAGGCACTCTTTCTCATCTTGTTAACCTTAAGGTCCCTTTTACACTTCTGGGTGTTGGCAAAGTCCTTCACAAGCCATAGGAGACTTTGGAGGCTCGGAGATACTTGTACTGTAGTTCCTTGGTTTCAATTTTTATGTGTACATCTCTTTCTTTGTAAGAATGATTTTGATTTTTCTTATAATATATTTACCCAAAATTAAAATATGTCAAAAGACCAGGTATTTGTCTATAGACACCTGCGTCACAATCTCAGCTCCAAGGGCAACAGCCCAATGATGTCCAGAAAAATCAGCAATAGGTACCTTGAAAAAAAAAGGAAGAGCCTGCTAAACATTCAGTAAAGAATCCTGAGGTCATGTAAAAAGAGGTCCTCTGAATTATCGATTTAAAATTGTGGTTATTCAAAATCAAGAATCAGTGAGAAACATTTCTTGTGCTCCCATTATTTTTCAGTCATTTAGAGTAGTTTTATGTTATCCTTACAACTATTAGGAAGAAAATCTAGTAAAAAATTTAAGGTAAAAGATGCATTCCACACGAGCTCTTTATCTGTAGCATTTTATTTTACAGAGTTTGCACTTTAAAAGGGCTAAAGTATTCCCTTTCCAATTAACATTGACAAGGTAAGGGGAAAAATTATTCTTTCCTATGTACAGGACGATTTATATACCAAAATATAAAAATAACCATTCTTTAAAATGTTTGTTTTAACGAAGACATAAAATTCGTTTTTTAAATTTTAAATACTCCAAATTAGTCTATGAGAGTACACTGTCATTCTCATCAGACTTATATCTAGTTTTAACCTCCAATTGGACATAATCTTCTTTTCTTTAATATATTTCTAACAGAATGTATAGATTAAAAAAAAAAAAAAACTTTTACACCATCAGTTAGTATACTCAAACCTCTATCTCCCAGTATGACACCACATGTGTTGGAATCTTTCTGACAGATCATGAGAAAATATTATGGCATTTTTCCTCTAGCCACTGAACATACTTTATGTTTAAAATTCACTTTCATATATTTCATCAACATATCTGGCTAGTTGGTGGTATTGTCAGTGGGTGTATTGAAGATTCTTGTGATTTCATTTTTTCCACATTCTCCTGAGGTGGCTAGAGGCGTTTTCTTTCTTTCACAATTTTCAAAGAAGCCCCATACCACAGTGCACATGGAAATATGAGTTTGTAATCTTTCCTCCAGGATTCCATTGTTCTCCTCTTTTCTGTTTTTAGCAGTGCCATCTCTCCTGCTGCTGTCTTCTTCAAACATCCCTTTCTCCCTGCCCACGAGGTCCAAATAATTAGACTGAAAAAGTTTAGGTGACACACAACGCTTTGGTCCCTACTTTGGAAGAGCAGAAAGAAGACAAGACTGGCCAGTAACCGGGAAATGAATCCTGTCCATTTTTCCTGGGACTGCATTGGCAGGATGAGCAGGAATTTGGTGTGCCTCACTCCCACCTTGCGAGCCCTTTTGGAATCCATTGCTGAAGTACGATTTTATTTTACATGCAAAGGGTTCCCATTGCCCTGATGTAGTATATATGTGGTTTTCGATGTCCTTGGATTATTAAGGCTCTTCATTGAGATGCAGTACTTTCTCATTCTATTCTAATTTCTTCCTCTGCCTTTGATTCCATTGCTCTGAGTATCTCTAGTTGGAAATAATATGGTTTTCCAAGAGATCCTGTTATGTTTGGTAATTTAGGCAAAGGACATGTGAGCACTTTACAAAGGGGAAGTTTTTTACTCAAAAATAATGAATGCCACAATGCAAACTGCACAATGAAACCAAAATTTATTTCACCCCTTGAAAGTATAACTTCCACAATTTCATGGGGAATAAAATAATTAAAAATTTTAATAATTTATTTCCCTAAAATCAGACTGATTATTTTCCTTTACATGTGCCTGTGCCTCCTTAAATCTTTATTAAGATTGATTATATTAAATCTAATCTTACCTAAAATCCCTTTTAAAATAAACATTCTCTTAAAATTTAATATATGTTTCCATTCATAATTTTAAAATAAAGTCTTTTCAATAGCTTTAAAAAAGCCATGCATTTTTCACTTTGTCCACATGATGCACTATGGGATGAATTCTTAAGATAACTGAGAGAGAAATGGAAAAAGGTTTTCAAGGATGCTGAGAAAAGCACCTTTGCATGGCAGTGTCAACAAATGGATTGTGAGCTGAATAATATTTTATTTACTGTTCTGGACTCTGTTTATTTATTATAATTCTTAAAGAGCTGTTGGAAACGTTTAGTAATGATTGAAGAGAAGAATGCGCACCACTGTGAATATATGAAGGGCCAGGGAATGTAAACATTGGATAAGAAAGATAGTGGTTTAATATGTATTGGTAAAACAGATTTGTTTTAATAATCGTGAGTATGTCTGGAACTGTACACCCAGTTAAGCCAGGGATACTAGAACTTAGTCATATTTTAAAGATGTTCTTGCCAATTTTTTAAAAGGGAATCACAATTCAAGTTTCCACTGGAGATGTGGGTATGGGAGCACTGTTAGGTGTTATGCCCCTTTTTTTTCTTAGGATGAGATTTCTAGTCTCTTTGTCAGGTTTATATATGTTCATGTATGATTGATAGGCATAACTAAAAATATATATTAAGTGAAATCAGGGGTAGAGAGACAAATATGAAGCTTTGGAATTACCAATTTCTCTAAAGTGGACTTCCTTTTGTGTTTCTTCAATATGGAGGCTGTAATCTAGCATGCATAGAGTGGACATTTTATTCTTGACCGGTGAAAAATGTGTTTGTTTAATCGTGAAGTTTACTTTGAGGCATTCATTCTTTCTAAGTAAAAAAATGTCCTCTTTGTAAAGTGCTCACAGGACTTTTGCTTAAATTACCACACATAACAAGAACTATTGGAAAACCATATTATTTCCATATTATATCCTAAGAGCAATGGAATCAAGGGCAGAGGAAATAATTAGAACATTGATTTTTATGAACCATTCCTCTTCTACAAGATATCTTGTAAACAATCAAGTCACTCTTTCTCACCTTGGGACCTTACAGTTCCCTTTTGCATTTCTAGGTGTTTGCAAGGACCTCCATAAGCCACAAGAGAAATTTGGACGCTGGGAGATAATTTTACTCTAGTTCCTTGGTTTCATTTGTGTATATGTAGATATGTTTCTTGGTAAGAATAATTTTGATTTTTTCCCCAATAATTCTCAAAAATTAAAATATAACAAAAGAGCAGCTATTTGTATATGGACACCTGCATCACAATCTCTGCACCATCAACAATAGCCCAATAATGTCTTGAAAATCAGGAATGGTTTCCTTGTAAAAAATATCAGGACCTTGTAACATTCAATAAACACACATGAAGTCATGTAAAAAGAGGTCCTCTGAATTATCGATTCAAAATTTTGATTATTCCAAAAAGGAGAATCAGTGAGAAACATTTCTTGTGCTCCCATTATTTTTCTGCCAGTAAGAGTAATTTAAAATCATTCCAATATATAATAGGATGAAATACAGTCCAAATTTTTATGTAACATATGCATTCTACAGGAACTCTTCTTTCTGTGGTCATTTATTTTTACAGAGTTTACTATTTAAAAGGGCTAAAGACTTTCCTTTCCAATTGACATTAATAGGGTTGGGGAAAAATTCATTTTGCTTAAGTAAAGATTGATTTATATCCCATATATAGTATTAACCATTCTTTTAAATGTATGTTTTAATGAAGGCTTAATTTTATGTTTTTGCATTTTTAAGTAATCCCAATTACTCTATGTGAGTAATTACTCTATGAGAGAACACTGTTATTCTATTCTGACTTATTGATAATTATCACGTCCAATTGGTCACATTCTTGTTTTCCTTAATATATATTTATAATAGAATCTATAATTAAATAAGAAACAAACATTTATGCTGTCGGTCAGAATTGTCAAACCTCTATTCCCAGCATGACTCTACATGTGTTGTAAACTTTCTGAAAGATCATTAGTAAATATTTTTGCATTTTTTTTCCACCAGCCACTGACTATATTTTATGTTTAAAATACACTTTAATACCCTGACTTCAACATATCTGGATTGTTGTTTTTATGGGAATTGTCTTTATTGAAGTCACTTGAGGTTTAATTTTTCCAAATACTCATTTGTTGCTTTTTGGAGGTTTCTTTCTTTTTTAATTTTCAACAAGAACTGCAGCACACTGTACAGATGAATCAGCACTTGGTTGCCATTCTTCAGGATTTCATTGTTCACCTCTTTTCTGTTTTAAGCAATGCCTTCTCTCCTGCTGCTGTCTTTTCCAAACAGCCCATTCTTCCATGCCCCCAAGGTCCAAATAATTATCCTGCAGAAATGTTTGTGCCACATCCAGTTAAGGTCCCTGCTTTGGAAGAGCAGAGAGAAGCCAAGCCTGGCCAGTGACAGGGAAAGAAACCCTGACCATTTGTCATGGGACTGCATTCGCAGGATGACCAGGATTTTAGTGTTAAAAGTCTACACCCCTGCGAGCCCTTTTGGAATCCAATGCAGAAGTTCGATTTCATTTTACATGGAAAGGTTATCGATGGCCCTGCTCTGTGTTATACGTATCTGGTGATATTTTATAATGAAGACTCTTCCCTGAGTGGGTAATCCTTTCTCATTCTATTCTATTTTTTTCCTCTGCCTTGATTCCATTGCTCTTAAATCTCAAGTAGGAAATTGTACGGTTTTCCAAGGGATCTTGTTATGTGTGGTAATTCAGCCAAAGTATAAGTGAACACTTTACAAAGAGGTCATATTTTACTAAAAATAATATATCCCTCAAAGTAAACTGCATGATAAAACAAAAATATATTTCTCCCGTAGAGATTATAAGGTCCACTATTTGCCATGGAATAGAATAATTAAATTTTTCTTATTATTTATTTCCCCTAAATATGACTGATTATTTCCCTTTTGCACATGTCTGTGACTTCTTAAAACTTTATTATGATTGATCATATTAAATCTAATCTTACCTAAAATACCTTTTTAAATCAACATTCTCTATCAATATAATATATGTTTCAGTCCATAATTTAAAGCCGTTTCGAAAGCTTTAACACAGCCATGTATTGTTCAATTTGCCCACATCATGCACTATGGGAAGAGTTATCCAAAAAACTGAGAGATCAAAGAAAAATTTGTTCAAAGATGGTGAGAAAAGCACCTTTGCATGGCAGAGTCAACAAATGAATTGAGAGGTGAATAATATTTTATTTATTCTTCTGGATTCTCTTTATTTATTTTAATTCTTAAAGAGCTGTTGAAAACGATTAATAATGATTGAAGAGAAGAATGCACACCTCTGTGAATATATGACACACCTGGGAATGTACACATTTGATCAGTAAGATAGTGGTTCAATATGTATTAATATATCAGACTTGTTTTAAAAGTCGTGGGTATGTCTGAAATTGTACACCTTAGTTGAGCCATGAATAATAGGCATTAGTCATATTTTAAAGATGCTTTGGCCAATTTTTAAAAAAGGAATCACATTTCAACGATCTCCTGGAGATGTGTGGATTTGACCACTGTTAGGTTTCATGCCACTTAATTTTCTATGGTTGAGATTTTGGATTGGCTTCAGTATTTGTAAGTTCAGGTATGATTGATATGCATCCCTAAAAATATATATTAAGTGAAAGATTGTGCAGAGAAACAAATATGAACCTTTGAATTACCTATTTCCCTAAAGTCAGCTTTCTTTAGTGTTGCTTCATTATCAAAGATTGTAATATCCCAAGCATAGAAGGGAGTATGGTGCCCTCTGCTGGATGGATTTGGTCCCTGACTTTGAGAACACATGGTCTTACCCTGATTACTTGTAAACAGTTGATTCACTCTTTCTCACCTTGTGGTCCATTCACGTCACTTTTTCCTTTCTGTGTGTTGGAATGGTCCTTCATAAGCCATAGGAGAATTTTGGAGGATGTAAATTATTTGTACAGTAGTTCAATGGATTCATTTTTGTATATGTCGATCTGTTTCTTTGCAAGAATTTTTTGGAAAATATTTCCTATACATTCTCAAAAACTACAATATGTCAAAAAGCATGTATTCCTATAAAGACACCTGCATCACAATCTCTCTGCCATCAGGAACAACCCAATTGTGTCCAGAAAATCAGGAATATTTCCTTGAAACAAAACCCCGAGTGATATAAACATTCAGTACAGAATTGTGAAGTCATGTAAAATGATGTCCTCAGGATTATTGATTTAAAATAATGATTATTCAAAATAGGAGTCATCTTTCACAAGCATTTCTTGTCCTCCCATTATTTTCCTCTAGTTAGAGTTGTTTAATATTATTCCAATAATTATTAGAAAGAAACTCTAGTCCAAAAGTTAAGGTAAAATATGCCTGTCACAGGAACTCTTCTATTTGAAGATGTTTATTTTTACAAAGTTTTCTATTTAATGGGCTAAAATCTTTCCTTTCAAATTAACACTGACAGGGTATGGGGAAAAATTGTTTCTGACTAAGTAAGGATTTATTTTTATAGCAAAACATATAATTAACCATTTCTTTAAACATATATACATTAACAAAATCTTAAAATTTCTTTTTTCAATTTTAAATTCTCCAAATTGCTCTATGAGAGAATATCGTCATTGTAAGCTGATGTAGAGTTAATGTTCACCTCCAATGGGACACATTCTTGTTTTTTTTTAAACTATAATTATAACAGAATATATAAGTTAAAATAAAATAAACTTTTATACTGTCGGTCAAGATTCTCAAACCTCTATTCCCAGCATGATTCCACACATGACGGATTCTTTCTAACAGATCATGAGAAAATATTATCACATTTTTTCCACCAGCCACTGACTACACTTTACATTTAAAATACACTTTCATCCCCTGACTTTAACATAACTGGCTAGTTGGTTGTATTGTATGGGTCTACAGTGCAGTTTATTGGATTTTAATTTTTCCCACATAATTCTGAGTTGCTTAGTGGATTTTTATTTCTGTTCAAATTTTCAAAAAGAAGCAAACCACATGACACAAGGAAATCACAGCTTGGGTTCTGTTCGCCATAATTCCGTTGTTCTCCTCTTTACTGTTTTTTGCAGTGCCTATCTCTTCCTGCTCTCTTTTTTGCCCCCAAAGTCTGAATAATTAGTCTGCAAAAGAGTTTGTGCCACATCCATGTAAGTTCCCAGTTTTGAGGGAGCAGAAAGAAGACAAGACTGGCCAGTAAAAGGGAAACGAATCCTGGCCACTTTTCTGGGACTGCATTGGCAAGATGACCAGGATTTTGGTGGACCACCCTCCTCCCCTCCTAGCCCTTTTGGAATCCAATGCAGAAGTTTGATTGCATTTTACACGGAAAGGTTATCCATTGCCCTGGACTGCTATATATGTGGTGTTTGGTGACCTTTGATGATGAAGGCTTTTCATTGAGATGGCAATATTTTCCCATTATGTTCTGATTTCTTCCTCTGCCCTGGATTCTCTTGGTCTTAGGATCCCTATATGGAAATAATATGGTTTTCAAAGAGATCTTGTCATGTGTGGTATTTTTTGACAAAAGACATGTGAGCACTTTACAAAGAGGACATTTTTTCCTTAGAAAGATTGAATGCCTCAAAGTAAACTGCACGATGAAACAAATATTTATTTAACCTGCCAAGATTATAATATCCACTATATCATGGGTAATAAAATAATTAAAATTTTGTTATAATTTATTTCCCATAAATCAGACTGATTATTTTCCTTTAAATGTTTCAGTGCATTCTTAAAATTTTATTAAGATTGATTATATTAAATTTAATCTAACCTAGAGTCATTTTAAAATCAATATTCTCTTTGGAACTAATATGCATTTCAGTTCATAATTTTAAAATAAAAATTTTCAACAGCTTAAAAAAATCCATGCAATGTTCACTTTGTCCACATCATGCACTATGGGTTGAATTATCAAAAAAACTTAGAGATAAACGGAAAAAGTTGTTCAAAGACAGCAAGAAAATCACATATGCAGGTCAGTGTCAACAAATGTATTAAGAGGTGAATAATCTGTTTTTTTATTTTCTGAATTCTCTTTATTTCCTATAATTCTTAAAGAGCTGTTTAAAACATTTAATAATGATTTAAGAAAAGAACGAACACCTCTGTGATTATACGAAGGACCAGAGTTGGTACACATTTGATAAGTATTATAGTGATTTAATATTATTTAATAAAATAGCTTTTTTTTTTTTAAATGTGGGGATGTCTGTGGTTGTACAAATAAGTTGAGTCAATTATAATAGGCATTAGTCATGTTTTAAAGATGCTCTGGCCAAATTTTTAAAAATGGAATCACAATTCAATGTTTTGCTGGAGATATCTGTATGAGACTTCTGTTAGATGTTTTGCCCCTATATTTTCTAAGGTTGAGATTTCTGCTCTCGGTGTCAGGTTTATGTATGTTCAGAAACAATTGATATGCATCACTAAAAATATATAGTATGAGAAAGAGGGTGTGGAGGGACAAATATGAAGCTTGTAATTACCTATTGCTCTAAAGTGCTCTTCCCTTGTGTTTCTTAATTATCAGGTTGTAAACTCACATGCATAGAATGGAGGGCAGTAACCTCTGCTTGATGCAATAGGTCCTTGAATTTTATGAACCATGCCTCTTCCACATGATAACTTGTAAACAGTTGAGGCAGTCTTTCACACCTTGTTGACCATACACGTCCCTTTTGCACTTCTGGGTGTTCGCAAGTTCCTTCATAAGCCATAAGAGAAATTTGGATGCTGGGAGCTATTTTTACTGTAGTTCCTTGTTTTCATTTGTGTATATGTGGATCTGTTTCTTGGTAAGAATGATTTTAATATTTTTCCCAACAATTCTCAAAAATTACAATATGATAAAATAGCAGCTATTTGTATATGGACCCCTGCGTCACAATCTGCACCATATGCAACAGCCCAATAATGTCTTGAAAATCGGAATGGTTTCCTGGGAAAAAAAATCCTGAGCTTTGTAAACCATGCAGTAAAGAATAGTGAAGTCATGTAAAAAGAGGTCCTTTGAATTTTTGAATTAAAATTGTGATTATTCAAGAAAGGAGAATAAGTGAGAAACATTTCTTGTGCTGCCATCATTTTTCTGCCAGTAAAAGTAGTTTAATATCATTCCAATAACTATTAGGAAAAAATCTAGCCCAAAAATTAATGTAAAATATGCATTGCACAGGATCACTTCTAGTTGTAGCACTTTATTTTAAAAGAGTTTAGTATTTAAAAGTGTTAAAGCCTTTCCTTTCCAATTAACATCGACAGGGAACCAGGAAAAATTCTTTTTTGCCTAATTAAAGATTGATTTATATACCAAAATATAGAATTAATTATTCTTTTAAAATGTATGTCTTAACAAAGATTTAAAATTGATTTATTTTTATTTTAAATACTCCCAATTACTCTATGCGAGAACACTGGCATTCTAATCTGACTTATTGTTAATTTTCACCTCCAACTGGCCACATTCTTGTTTTCCTTTGACTATATTTCTAACAGAATGTATAAATAAATTTAAAAAAAACTTTAATGAAGTCGGTCAGGAAACTGAAAACTCTATACATCAGCATTGAGGTAATGTTTACTCAAGCCAAACCTTGCCTCAGGTGTTTGCGGG
>JAKSZT010044891.1:2145562-2275723 GCA_026826555.1 Tolypeutes matacus
TCCTGACAACTTCTTCACCCCCCCGCCGTTCCGGAGTGCACGCCGGATGGCCCACAACTAGCTCGTGTCGCTCCCCGGGCTGCAGCAGGGCTGATCACCCTCAGGCCCGGAAACAAAGCGGCACAGCATGACTCCACATGTGTTGGAATCTTTCTCACAGCTCAGGAGAAAATATTATTGCATTTTTTCCACCAACCACTGACCATACTTTGTGTTTAAGATATAATTTCATACACTGACTTCAACATAATTGGCTATTTGGGTGTATAAGCTGTGTCTGTAGTGAAGTCACTTGGGTTTTAAATTTTCCACATACCCCTGAGTTGTGTAATGGTGTATTCTCTCTATTCCAATTTTTAAAAAGCACCGCACCACACTGCACAAGGAAATCAGAGCATGGATTCTTTCCTCCAGGATTCCATTGTTCTCCTCTTTTCTATTTTTAGCAGTGCCTTCTCTCCTGCTGCTGTCATTTCCAAACAGCCTGTTCTCCATGCCCCAACGTCTGAATAATTTTTCTGCAAAAGTGTTTGAGTCACACCCAGCTAAGTTTCCTGCTATGAAGGAGGAGAAAGAAGACAAGAGAGGCCAGTAAAAGGGACACGAATCCTGGCCACATTTCCTGGGATTGCATTGCCTGAATGACCAGGATTTTGGTGTGCCATACTCCATCCTGGCGAGTCCTTTTGAAATCCAATGCAGAAGTTCGATTTCATTTCAAATGGTAAGTTTATCCATGGCCCTGGTCTGAGATATATTGGTGATGGGTGAACTTTGATATTTAAGGCTCTTCATTGAGATGGCAATACTTTCTCATTCTATTCTAATTTCTTCGTCTGGTTTTGATTCCATTGCTCTGAGTATCTCTAGTTGGAAATAATATCGTTTTCCAAGGGATCCTGTTATGTTTGGTAATTTATGCAAAGGACTTATGAGCACTTTACAAATGGGACATTTTTTACTCAGAAAGAATTGAATGCCTCAATGCATATTGCATGAAGAATCAAAAATTTATTTCAAGCCTTGAGATTTTAATTTCCACAATTTCATGGGGAATAAAATAATTAAAAATTTTTAAAAATTTATTTCCCTAAAATCAGACTGATTATTTTCGTTTACATGTGCCTGTGCATTCTTAATCTTTACTATGATTGATTATATTAAATCTAATCTTACCTAAAATCCCTTTTCTAATCAACATTCTTCTTCAATCTAATATACATTTCCATTCATAATTTTAAAATAAAGTCTTTTCAATAGCTTTAAAAAAGCCATGCACTTTTCTCTTTGACCACGTGATGCACTCTGGGATGAGTCATGAAGATAACTGAATGAGAAACAGAAAATATTGTTCAAGGATGCTGAGAAAAGCACCTTTGCATAGCAGTGTCAACAAATGTATTGAGAGCTGAATAATATTTTATTTACTGTTTTGGATTCTGTTTATATATTATAATTCTTAAAGAGCTGTTGAAAATTTTTAATAATGATTGAAGAGTAGAATGCGCACCTCTGTGATTATAAGAAGGACCAGGGAATGTACATTTTGGATAAGAAAGATAGTGCTTTCATATATATTAATAAACAGATTTGTTTTAATAATCCTGGGTATGTCTAGAAATGTACACCCAGTTAAGCCCTGGATACAAGGCAAAAGTCATGTTTTAAAGATGTTCTTGCCCATTTTTAAAAAGGCAATCACCATTCAAGATTCTGCTGGAGTTGTGTGCATGGGACGACTGTTAGGTGTTACGCCCCTTTATTTTGTTATGATGACATTTCTACTCTCGGTGTAAGGTTTAGATATGTTCATGAATGATTGACATGTATCACAAAAAATATATATTAAGGGAAAGCAAGTGAGAGAGACAAAAATGATGCTTTGGACTTACCTATTTCTCTAAAGTGGTCTTCCTTTTGTGTTTCTTCAGTATGGAGGATGTAATCTGGAGTGCATAGATTGAGGGCAGCCACTCTGCTTGATGGAAATGGTCCTTGATTTTTATGAACCATTCCACATCTACATGATATCTTGAAAACAGATGAGTCACTCTTTCTCCCCTTGTGGACCATATACGTCCCTTTTTCCCTTCTGTGTGTTGGCATGGTCCTTCATGAGCCATAGGAGAATTTTGGAGGCTGTAAGTTATTTGTACAGTATACAATGGTTTCATTTATGTATATGTCGATCTGTTTCTTCGCAAAAATTTTTTTTGAAAATATTTCCAATACATTCTCAAAAATTACAATATGTCAAAAAGCAGGTATTTATATATGGACACCTGCATCACAATCTCTCTGCCACCGGGAACAACACAATTGTGTCCAGAAAATCAGGAATATTTCCTTGAAACAAAACTCTGAGTGATGTAAACATTCATTATGGTAAACATTGTGTTTCCAATGATGTAAACATAATGAATATAATAATGAATGTAAACATTCATTATTAATCGTGGGTATGTCTGGAACTGTACACAGAGTTAAGCCATGGATACTAGGCATTAGTCATGTTTTACAGATGTTCTTGTCAATTTTTTAAAAGGGAATCACAATTCAATTTCCCGCTGGAGATGTGTGTATAGGACGACTCTTAGGTGATATGCCCCTTTATTTTTTTATGATGAGATTTCTACTCTCAGCATCAGGTTTCTACATTTTCATGTATGTTTGACATGCATCACTAAAAATATATATTAAGGGAAAGCACGGTGAGAGAGACAAATATGAAGCTTTGGAATTACCTACTTCTTTAAAGTGGACTTCCTTAGATCTTTCTTCAGTATGGAGGCTGTTATCTCTGTGTGCATAGAGTGGACATTTTATTCTTGACCGGAGAAATATATATTTGCTTAATCGTGCAGTTTTCTTTGCGGCATTCATTCTTTCTAAGTAAAAAATGTCCTCTTTGTAAAGTGCTCACACGTCCTTTGCCTAAATTACAACACATAACAAGATCTCTTGGAAAACCATATTATTTCCAAATAGAGATCCTAAGAGCAATGGAATCAAGGGCCGAGGAAGGAATTGGAACATTGATTTTTATGAACCATTCCTCTTCTACATGATATCTTGTAAACAGTTGAATCACTCTTTCTCACCTTTGGGACCTTACTGGTCCCTTTTGCATTTCTGGGTGTTGACAATGTCCTTCATAAGCGAGAAGAGTAATTTGGATGCTGGGAGCTAATTTTACTGTAGTTCCTTGGTTTCATTTGTGTATATGTGGATATGTTTCTTGGTAAGAATGATTTTGATTTTATTTTCCCAATAATTCTCAAAAATTACAATATGACAAAAGAACAGCTATTTGTTTATGGACACCTGCATCAAAATCTCTGCACTATCAGCAATAGCCCAATAATGTCTTGAAATCAGGAATGGTATCCTTAAAAAAAAATCTAGAACCTTGTAAACATTCAATAAACACTCATGAAGTCAAGTAAAAAGATGTCTTCTGAATTAACATTTCAAAATTGTGATTATTCCAAAATGGAGAATCATTGAGAAACATTTCTAGTGCTCCCATTATTTTTCTGCCAGTGAGAGTAGTTTAAAGTTATTCCAATAAATAATAGGAAGAAATAGTCGTCCAAAAATTTATGTAAAATATGCATTCCACAGGATATCTTCTATCCATATACTTTATTTTTACAGAGTTTACTATTTAAAAGGGTTAAAGAATTTATTTTCCAATTGACAGTGACAGGGTAGTGGAAAAATTCATTTTGCCTAAGAAAATATTGATTTATATCCCATAATATATAATTAACCATTCTTTAAAAATGTATGTTTTAATGAAGACTTAAATTAATTTTTTTTATTTTAAATACTCCCAATTACTCTATGAGAGAGGAACGTCATTCTACTCTGACTTATTGCTAATTTTCACGTCCAATTGGTCACATTCTTGTTTTCCTTAATTTATATGTATAATAGAATCTATAAATTAAAAAAAATCCAAACATTTATGCAGTCAGTAAGAATTGTCAAACCTCTATTCCCAGCATGACTCCACATGTGTTTTAAACTTTCTGAAAGATTATGAGTATATATTTTTGCATTTTTTCCCACCATCCACTAACTATATTTTATGTTTAAAATACACTTTCATACCCTGACTTCAAGATATCTGGACAGATGTTTTTATGCAAAGTGTCTTTATAGAAGACCCTTGATTTTTAATTTTTCCACATACTCCTGTGTTGACTATTGGAGGTTTCTTTCTATTTTAATTTTCAACCAGGACTCCAGCACACTGAACAGATGAATCAGCACTTGGTTGCCATTGTTCAGGATTCCATTGTTCACCTCTTTACTGTTTTTAGCAATGCGTTCTCTCCCGCTGCTGTCTTTTCTAAACAGCCCATTCTTCCATGCCTCCAAGGTTCAAATTATGATCCTGTAGAAGTGTTTGTGCCGCATCCAGCTAAGGTGCCTGCTTTGGAGGAGCAGAAAGAATCCAAGCCTGGCCAGTAACAGGGAAACCAATCCTGGCCATTTGTCAAGGGACTGCATTGGCAGGATGACCAGGATTTTAGTGTTAAAATGCTCCAACCTTGCATGCCCTTTTGGAATCCAATGCAGATGTTCGATTTCCTTTTAAACGGAAAGCTTATCCATTGCCCTGATCTGGGGTATATGTGGTGTTTGGTGAACTTTGATAATGAAGGCTCGTCATTGAGATGGCAATACTTTCTCATTATGTTCTGAATTCTTTCTCCGCCCTTGATCCCTTGCTCTTAGGAACCGTATTTGGAAATAATATGGTTTTCAAAGAGATCTTGTTATCGGTTGTAATTTAGGCAAAGGACGTGTGAGCACTTTACAAAGACGATATTTTTTACTTAGAAAGATTGAATGCCTCAAAGCAAACTGCACGATGAAACAAATATTTATTTCACCTGTCAAGATTAAAATATCCACCATATCAAGGGGAATAAAATAATTAAAATTTGGTTATAATTTATTTCCCATAAATCAGACTGATTATTTTCCTTTACATGTGTCAGTGCATTCTTAAAATTATATTGTGATACATTATATTAAATCTAATCTTACCTAGAGTCCCTTTTCTAATCAACATTCTCTTTGGAACTAATATGCATTTCAGTTCATAATTTTAAAATAAAAATTTCAACAACTTTAAAAAATCCATGCAATCTTCACTTTGTCCACATTATGCACTATGGGTTGAATTATCAAAAAAACTGAGAGATAAACAGAAAAATTTGTTCAAGAATGGCAAGCAAACACATATGCTTAAGAGGTGAATAAGCATATTTTTAAGAATTCTGGGGATGTCTGGGATTGTACACATAATTTGAGCCATGGATAATAGGCATTAGTCATATTTTAAAGGTACTCTGGCAAATTTTTAAAAAAGAAATCACAATTCAAGTTTCTGTTGGAGATATGTGTATGAGACTACTGTTGGGTGTTTTACCACTATATTTTCTAAGGTTGAGATTCCTGCTTTCAGTGTCAGGTTTATGTATGTTCAGAAAAGATTGATATGCATCACTAAAAATGTATATTATGAGAAAAAGGGTGGGGAGGGACAAATATGAAGCTTGGAATTACTTATTTCTCTAAAGTGGTCTTCCTTTGCGTTTCTTCATTATCAGAGGTTCTAATCTGGCATGCATAGAATGGAGGGCGGTATCCTCTGTTTGATGCAATAGGTCCTTGACTTTTATGAACCATTCCGCTTCCACATGATAACTTGTAGAGACTTGAGGCACTCTTTCTAACCTTGTGGACCTTACAGGTCCCTTTTACAATTCTGGGTGTTGGCAAAGACCTTCACAAGCCATAGGAGACTTTGGAGGCTCAGAGATACTTGTAGTGTAGTTCCTTGGTTTCAATTCTTATGTACAGATCTGTTTCTTTGTAAGAATAATTTTGATTTTTCTTATAATACATTTATCAAAAATTAAAATATGTCAAAATACCAGGTATTTGTCTATAGACACCTGTGTCACAATCTCTGCTCCAAGGGCAACAGCCCAATGATGTCAAGAAAATGAGCAATGGGATCCTTGAAGAAAAAATGCAGAGCCTGCTAAACATTCAGTAAAGAATCCAGAGGTCATGTAAAAATAAGTCCACTGAATTATCGATTTAAAATTGTGGTAATTCAAAATGAAGGATCTGTGGGAAAAATTATGTCTGCTCCCATTATTTTTCTGCCATTTAGACTACTGTAATATTATTCCAATAACTATCAGGAAGAAAATCTAGTCAAAAAATTAAGGTAAAATATGCATTCCACAAGAGCTCTCTATCTGTAGCCTTTTATTTTAGAGAGTTTGCACTTTAAAAGGGCTAAAGTCTTTCCTTTCCAATTAACATTGACAGGGTGTGGGGAAAAATTCTTATTTCCTATGTACAGGTCAATTTATATACCAAAATATATAAATAGTCATTCTTTGAAATGTTTGTTTTTACGAAGATTTAAAATTTATTTTTTAAAATTTTAAATACTCCAAATTAGTCTATGAGAGAACACCCTCATTCTATTCAGACCTATATCTAGTTTTCAACTCCAATTGGACAAAATCTTGTTTTCCTTAATATATACTTCTAACAGAATCTATAAATTAAAAAAAAAAAAAAACTTTTACAAAGTCAGTCAGGATACTCAAAACTCTATCCCCCAGGAAGACAATATATGATTTGGAATCTTTCTGACAGATCATGAGAAAATATTATGGCATTTTTCTACTAGCCACTGACCATATTTTATGTTTAAAAATCAATTTCATACACTTCTTCAACATATCTGACTAGTTGGTGTTATTTGGCAGGGCCTGTATTGAAGGTTCTGGTGATTTCAATTTTTCCACATTCTCCTGAGGTGGCTAGAAGAGTTTTCTTTCTTTCACAATTTTCAAAGAAGCCCCATACCACACTGCACAAGGAAATACAAGTTTGGATTATTCTTCAGGATTCCATTGTTCTCCTTTTTTCTGTTTTTAGCAGTGCCAACTCTCCTGCAGCTGTCTTCTCCAAATGTCCCTTTCTCCCTGCCTACAAGGCCCAAATAATTAGACTGAAAAAGTATTGGTGACACACAACACTATGGTCCCTGCCTTGGAAGAGCATAAAATAGACAAGACTGGCCAGTAACTGGGAAATGAATCCTGTCCATTTTTCCTGGGACTGCATTGGCTGGATGACCAAGTATTTGGTGTGCCACACTCCCCCCCTGAGAGCCCTTTTAGAATCCATTGCTGAAGTATGATTTTATTTTACATGCAAAGGTTTCCCATTCCCCTGATGTACTATATAAGTGATTTTTATTGGCCTTTGATTATGAAGGCTCTTCATTGAGATGGCAATAAATTCTCATTCTATTCTAATTTCTTCCTCTACCTTTGAATCCATTGCTCTGAGTATATCTAGTTGGAAATAATATGGTTTTCAAGGGATCCTGTTATGTTTGGTAATTTAGGCAAAGGACGTGTGAACACTTTACAAAGGGGGAGTTTTTCACTCAGAAAGGATGAATGCCTCAATGCAAACTGCACGATGAAACAAAAATTTATTTCACCCCTTGACATTATAATTTCCACAATTTCCTATGGAATAAAATAATTAAAAATTTTTAATAATTCATTTCCCTAAAATCAGACTGATTATTTTCCTTGCCATGTGCCTGTGCCACATTAAACCTTTATTAAGACTGATAATATTAAATCTAATCTTACCTAAAATCCCTTTTCAAATCAACATTTCTTTCAATGTAATATACTTTCCACTCATAATTTTAAAATAAAGTCTTTTCAATAGCTGTAAAAAAACATGCATTTTTCACTTTGTCCACATGGCGAACTATGGGATGATTTATTAAGATAACTGAGAGATAAAAGGAAAAAGTTGTTCAAGGATGCTGAGAAAACACATTTGCATGGCAGTGTCAACAAATGGATTGAGAGCTGTATAATATTTTATTTACTGTTCTGGATTCTGTTTATTAAAATTCTTAAGGTGCTGTTGAAAACGTTTAGTAATGATTGAAGGGAAGAACGCACACCACTGTGATTATATGAAGTACCGGGGAATGTAAACATTGGATAAGAAAGACAGTGGTTTAATATGTATTAATAAAACAGATTTGTTTTAATAATCATGAGTATGTCTGCAACTGTATGCCCAATTAAGCCTTGGATACTAGGCAGTAGTCATGTTTTAAAATGTTCTTGCCAATTTTTTAAAAGGGAATCGCAATTCAATGTTCTGTTGGAGATGTGTGTAAGGGACGAGTGTGAGGTATTATGCTCCTTTATTTTCTTATGATGAGATTTCTACTTTCCATGTCAGGTTTATATATGTTCATGTATGATTGACATGCATCAATAAAATTTGTATTAAGGGAAAGCAGGGGGAGAGAGACCAATATGAAGCTTTGGAATTACCTATTTCTCTAAAGTGGACTTCCTTTTGTGTTTCTTCAGTATGGAGGCTGTAATCTGGCATGCATAGTGTGGACATCTTATTCTTGACCGGTGAAATAATTATTTGTTTAATCGTGCAGTTTACTTTGAGGCTTTCATTCTTTCTAAGTAAAAAATATCCTGTTTGTAAAATGCTCCCACGTCCTTTGCCTAAATTATCACACATAACAAGATCTCTTGGAAAACAATATTATTTCCAAATAGAGATCCTAAGAGCAATGGAATCAAGGGCAGAGGAATAAATTAGAACATTGATTTTTATGAACCATTCCACTTTTACATGATATCTTGTAAAAAGTTGAGTCACTCTTTCTCACCTTGGGGACCTTACTGGTCCCTTTTGTATTTCTGGGTGTTGGCAATGTCCTTCATAAACCAGAAGAGAAATTTGGACGCTGGGACCTAGTTTTACTCTAGTTCCTTGGTTTCATTTGTGTATATGTGGATATGTTTTTTGATAAGAATGATTTTGATTTTTTCCCCAATAATTCTCAAAAATTAAAATATGACAAAAGAACAGATATTTGTATATGGACACCTGCATCACAATCTCTGAACCATCAACAACAGCTCAATAATGTCTTGAAAATCAGAAATGTTTTCCTTGGAAAAAATACCAGGACCTTGTAACATTCAATAAACACTCATGAAGTCATGTAAAAAGACGTCCTCTGAAATATCGATTCAAAATTGTGATTATTCCAAAAGGGAGAATCAGTGAGAAACATTTCTTGTGCTCCCATTATTTTTCTGCCAGTTAGAGTAGTTTAAAATTATTCCAATAAATTATAGGAAGAAAATATAGTCCAAAATTTTATGTAACTTATGCATTCCACAGGAACTCTTCTATCTGTGGTCTTTTATTTTAGAAAGTTTACTATTTAAAATGGCTAAAGTCTTTCCTTTCCAATTGACATTGACAGGGTTGGGGAAAAATTCATTTTGATTAAATAAAGATTGATTTATATACCATAATATAGTATTAAACATTCTTTTAAAATGTATGTTTTAATGAAGTTTTAAATTTATTTTTTTGTATTTTAAATAATCCCAATTACTCTATGAGAGAATACTGTTATTCTATTCTGAATTATTGCTAATTTTCATGTCCAATTGGTCACATTCTTGTTTTCCTTAATATATATTTATAATACAATCTATAAATTAAAAAAGAAACAAACACTTATGCAGTCGGTCAGAATTGTCAAACCTCTATTCCCAGCATGACCCCATATGTGTTTTAAACTTTCTGAAAGATCATGAGTAAATATTTTTGCATTTTTTTCCACCAGCCACTGACTATATTTTGTTTAAAATACACTTTCACACCCGGACTTCAACATATCTGGATAGTTGTTTTTACGGGAAGTGTCTTTATTGAAAACGCTTGAGGTTAAATTTTTCCACATACTCCTGTATTGCCTATTGGAGGTTTCTTTCTTTTTAATTTTCAAACAGCACTGCAGCATACTGTACAGATGAATCAGCACTTGGTTGCCATTCTTCATGATTCCATTGTTCACCTCTTTTCTGTTTTAAGCAATGCTTTCTATCCTGCTGCTGTCTTTTCCAAACAGCCCATTCTTCCATGCCCCCAGGGTCAAATAATTATCCTGCATAAGTGTTTGTGCCACATCCAGCTAGGGTCCCAGCTTTGGAGGAGCAGAAAGAATACAAGCCTTGCCAGTAACAGGGAAAGAAATCCTGGCCATTTGTCATGGGACTGCATTGACAGGATGACCAGGATTTTAGTGTTAAAACGCTCCACCCCTGTGAGCCCTTTTGTAATCCAATGCAGAAGTTCGATTTCATTTTACATGGAAAGGTTATCCATGGCCCTGATCTGGGATATTCGTGGTGTCTGGTGACCTTTTATAATGAAGACTCTTCACTGAGGGGGCAATCCTTTCTCATTCTATTCTAATTTTTTCCACTGCCTTGATTCCATTGCTCTTAGATCTCAAGTAGGAAATTATATGTTTTTCCAAGGGATCTTGTTATGTGTGGTAATTTAGCCAAAGTATAAGTGAGCACTTTACAAAGAGGAAATTTTTTATTAGGAAAGATGAATCCCTCAAAGTAAACTGTTTGATAAAACAAAAATTTAAGTCACCGCTAGAGATTATAAGTTCCATCATTTCCCTGGGAATAGAATAATTAAAATTTTGTTATTATTAATTTCCCCTAAATATGACTGATAATTTTCCTCTACATGTGTCTGTGCCTTCTTAAATCTTTATTTTGACTGATCATATTAAATCTATTCTTACCTAAAATCCCTTTTCAAATCAACATTCTCTTTCAATCTAATATGTTTTCAGTCCTTAATTTAAAGTCATTTCAAAAGCTTTAACACAGCCATGCATTGTTCAGTTTGCCCACATCATGCACAATGGGTTTTTATAAAAAAAACTGAGAGATAAACGGAAAAATTTTTTCAAGGATGGTGAGAAAAGCATGTTTGCATGACAGTGTGAACAAATGGATTGAGAGATGAATAATATTTTATTTATGCTTCTGGATTCTGTTTATTTATTTTAATTCTTAAAGAGCTGTTGAAAACATTTAATAATGATTGAAGAGAAGAATGCACATCTCTGTGAATATATGACACACCAGGGAATGTACGCATTTGATAAGTAATATAGTTTTTTAATATGTATTAATAAAACAGACTTGTTTTAAAAGTCGTGGGGATATCCGAAATTGTACACCCGAGTTGAGCCATGAATAATAGGCATTAGTCATATTTTAAAGATGCTTTGGCCAATTTTTAAAAAAGGAATCACATTTCAACGATCTCCTGGAGATGTTTACACTGGTCCACTGTTAGGTTTAATGCCACTTAAATTTCTAAGGTTGAGATTTTGGCTCGGCGTCAGTATTTGTATGTTCTTGTATGATTGATATGCATCACTAAAATATATATTAAGAGAAAGAGGGTGGGTGGAGAAACAAATATGAAGTTTTTGAATTACCTATTTCCCTAAAGTCAGCTTCCTTTAGTGTTGCTTCATTATCAAAGATTGTAATCTCCCAAACATAGAAGGGATTACGTTACCCTCTGCTGGATGAATTTGTTCCTTGACTTTCAGAAACTTTCATCTTTCCCTGATAACTTGTAAACATTTGAGTCACTCTTTCTCACCTTGTGGACCATACACATCAATTTTTTCTTTCTGGGTGTTGGCATGGTCCTTCATGAGCCATAGGAGAATTTTGTCGGCTATAAGTTATTTGTACAGTAGTAAAATGGTTTCATTTTTGTACATGTCAATCTGTTTTTATGAAAAAAATATTTTTGAAAATATTTCCTATACATTCTCAAAAATTACAATATGTCAAAAATCAGGTATTCGTATATGCACACCTGCAGCATAATCTCTCTGCCATTGGGAACAGCACAAATGTGTCCAGAAAATCAGGAATATTTCCTTGAAAGAAAACTCTGAGAGATGTAAACATTCAGTACAGAATTGTGAATTCATGTAAAATGATGTCCTCTGGGTTATTGATTTATAAATGTGATTATTCAAAAAAGGAGTCATCAGTGAGAAGCATTTCTTGTCCTCCCATTTTTTTTTCCTCGAGTTAGAGTTGTTTAATATTATTCCAATAATTATTAGGAAGAAACTCTAGTCCAAAAGTTAAGGTAAAATATGCATACCACAGGAACTCTTCTATTTGAAACCTTTTATTTTTACAGAGTTTTCAATTTAACAGGCTAAAATCTTTCCTTTAAAATTAACATTGACAGGGTATGGGGAAAAATTCTTTCTGACTAAGTAAGGATTTATTTTTATACCAAAACAAATAAAAAACCATTTATTTAAACATGTATATTTTAACAAAGGCTTAAAATTTCTTTTTTCAATTTTAAATTCTCCAAATTGCTTTGTGAGAGAATATCATCATTGTAAGCTGATGTAGAGTCAATATTCACCTCCAATGGAACATATTCTTGTTTATTTAAGGTATAATTATAACAGAAACTTTAAAAAAAAAAACTTTATGCTGTCGGTCAGGATTCTCAAACCTCTATTCTCAGCATGACTCCACACATGTCGGACTCTTTCTGACAGATCATGAGAAAATATCATGGCATTTTTTGCACCAGGCACTGAATACACTTTATGTTTAAAATGCAATTTCATACCCTGATGTCAAATAACTGGCTAGCTGGTTGTATAGGCTGCGTCTGCAGTGCAGTCTCTTGGGTTTTAATATTTCCCACATAATTCTGAGTTGGTGAGTGGAGTTTTCTTTCTGTTCAAATTTTCCAAAAGCAGCACACCACATGGCCCAAGGAAATGACAGATTGGATTCTGTCCTCCATGATTCCGTTGTTCTTTCTTTACTGTTTTTAGCAGTGCCTTATCTCTTGCTGCTCTCTTTTTCAAACAGTGTGATCTCCATGCCCCCAAAGTCTGAATAATTAGTCTGCAAAAGGGTTTGTGTCACACCCCACTAAGGTCCCTGCTTTGAAGGAGGAGAAATAAGACAAGAATGGCCAGTAAAATGGAAACTTATCATGGCCATTTTTCTGGGATTGTGTTGGCAAGATGGCCCAGATTTTGCTGTGCCACACTCCACCCCTGCTAGCCCTTTTGGAATCCAATGAAGATGTTCGATTTCATTTTACACGGAAAGCTTATCCATTGTCCTGATCTGGGGTATATGTGGTGTTTGGTGACCTTTGATAATGAAGGCTCTTCATTGAGATGGCAATACTTTCTCATTATGTTCTGAATTCTTTCTCTGCCCTTGTTCCCTTGCTCTTAGGAACCGTATTTGGAAATAATATGGTTTTCAAAGAGATCTTGTTATGGGTGGTAATTTAGGCAAAGAACGTGTGAGCACTTTACGATGACGACATTTTTTACTTAGAAAGATTGAATGCCTCTAAGCAAACTGCATGATGAAACAAATATTTATTTCACCGGTCAAGATAAAGATGTCCACCATATCACATGAAATAAAATAATTAAAATTTGTTTATAATTTATTTCCCATAAATCAGACTGATTATTTTCCTTTACATGTGTCAGTGCATTCTTAAAATTTTATTGTGATGCATTATATTAAATCTAATCTTACCTAGAGTCCCTTTTCTAATCAACATTCTCTTTGGAACTAACATGCATATCAGTTCATAATTTTAAAATAAAAATTTCAACAACTTTAAAAAAATCCATGCAATCTTCACTTTGTCCACATGACGCACTATGGGTTGAATTATCAAAAAAACTGAGAGATAAACAGAAACATTCGTTCAAGGATGGCAAGTAAACACATATGCATGTCAGTGTCAACTAATAGATTAAGAGGTGAATAATAGGTTTTTTTTATTTTCTGTATTCTCTTTATTTCCTATTATTCTTAAAGAGCTATTGAAAACATTTAATAATGATTGAAGAGAAGAATGCACACCTCTGAGATTATAAGAAGGACCAGGGATGGTACACTTTGGATAAGTAATATTGTGGTTTATTTGGATTTAATAAAAGAGCCTTTTTTTTAATTGTGCGGGTGTCTGGGATTGTACACATAGTTTGAACCATGGATAAAAGGCATTAGTCATGTTTTAAAGATGCTCTGGCCAATTGTTAAAAATGAAATCACAATACAAGGTTCTGCTGGAGATATGTGTATGAGATTTCTTTTAGGGGTTTTGCCCCTATATTTTCTAAGGTTGAGATTTCTGCTCTCGGTGTCCGGTTTATGTATGTTCAGAAACGATTGATATGCATCCCTAAAAATATATATTATGAGAAAGAGGGTGGGGAGGGACAAATATGGAGCTTGGAATTAACTATTGCTCAAAAGGGGTCTTCCTTTGTGTTTCTTCATTATCAGAGGTTGTAATCTGGCATGCATAGAAGGGAGGGCGGTACCCTCTGCTTGATACAATAGGTCCTTGATTTTATGAAACAGTCCTCTTCCTCATGATAACTTGTAAAGAGTTGAGGCACTCTTTCTAACCTTGTGGACCTTACAGGTCCATTTTGCATTTCTGGGTTTTGGCAAGGTCCTTCATAAGCCATAGGATATATTTGGAGGTTGGGAGATACCTGTATGGTAGTACCATGGTTTCAATTCTTATGTGTATATCTGTTTCTTTGTAAGAATGATTTTGATTTTTTCTTCCAATTCAATTATCAAAAATTAAAATATGTCAAAAGGCCAAATATTTGTCTATACACATCTACATCACAATCTCTGCTCCAAGGGCAAGAGCCCAATGATGTCAATCAAATCAGCAATAGGTTCCTTGAAAAAAAAATACAGAGCCTGCTAAACATTCAGTAAAGAACCCTGAGGTCATGTAAAAAGAGGTCCTCTGAATTATGGAATTAAAATTGTGGTTATTCAAAATGAAGACTCAGTGAGAAACAGTTCTTGTGCTCCCATTATTTTTCTGTCATTTAGAGGGGTGTTATATTATTCTTATAACTATTAGGAAGAAAATTTAGTCAAAAAATTAAGGTGAAAAATGCATTCCACACGAGCTCTCTATCTGTAGCCTTTTATTTTACAGAGTTTGCTCTTTAAAAGTTCTAAAGCATTTCCATTCCAATTAAAATTGACAAGTTATGGGGAAAAATTCTTCTTTCCTATGAACAGGTTATATAAATAACCATTCTTTAAAATGTTTGTTTTAACGAAGACTTAAAATTCATTTTTTTTAATTTTAAATACTCCAAATTAGTCTATGAGAGTACACCGTCATTCTCATCAGACTTATATCGAGTTTTCACCTCCAATTGGACACAATCTTGTTTTATTTAATATATATCTCTAACAGAATGTATAGATTAAAAAAAAAACTTTTACATCACCAGTCAGTATACTCAAAACTCTATCTCCCAGTATGACACCACATGTGTTGGAATCTTAATGACAGATCATGAGAAAATATTATGGCATTTTTCCTCTAGCCACTGAACATACTTTATGTTTAAAATTCACTTTCATATATTTCTTCAACATATCTGACTAGTTGGTGGTATTGGCAGTGTGTGTATTTAAGATTCTTGTGATTTCATTTTTCCACATTCTCCTGAGTTGTCTAGAGGAGTTTTCTTTCTTTCACAATTTTCAAAGAAGCCCCATACCACACAGCACGTGGAAATGTGAGTTTGGAATCTTTCCTCCAGGATTCCATTGTTCTCCTCTTTTCTGTTTTTGCAGTGCCATCGCTCCTGCTGCTGTCTTCTCCAAACATCCCTTTCTCCCTGCCCACAAGGTCCAAATAATTATACTCAAAAAGTTTGGGTGACTCACAATGCTTTGGTCCCTGCTTTAGAAGAGCAGAAAGAAGACAAGACTGGCCAGTAACCGGGAAATGAATCCTGTTCATTTTTTCTGGGACTGCATTGCAGGACGACCAGGAATTTGATGTGCCACATTCCACCCCTTCGAGCCCTTTTGGACTCCATTGCTGAAGTACGATTTTATTTTACATGCAAAGGTTTCCCATTGCCCTGATGTAGTGTATATGTGGTGTTTGGTGGCCTTGGAAAATTAAGGCTCTTAATTGAGATGCAATACTTTCTCATTCTATTCTAATTTCTTCCTCCGCTTTTGATTCCATTGTTCTGAGTATCTCTAGTTGGAAATAATATGGTTTTGCAAGGGATCCTGTTATGTTTGGTAATTTAGGCAAAGGACGTGTGAGCACTTTACAAATGGGAAGTTTTTTTACTCAGAAAGAATGAATGCCTCAATGCAAACTGCACAATGAAACAAAAATTTATTTCACCCCTTGAAATTATAAATTCCACAATTTCATGGGGAATAAAATAATTAAAAATTTTAATAATTTATTTCCATAAAATCAGACTGTATTTTCCTTTACATGTGCCTGTGCCTCCTTAAATCTTTATTAAGATTGATTATATTAAATCTAATCCTACCTAAAATCCCTTTTCAAATCAGCATTCTCTTTCAATCTAATATGCTTTTCCACTCATAATTTTAAAATAAAGCCTTATTAATAGCTTTATAAAAGCCATGCATTTTTCACTTTGTCCACATTGTGCACTATGGAATTAGTTATTAAGATAAATGAGAGAAACGGAAAAAGGTGTTCAAGGGTGCTGAGAAAAGCACCCTTGAATGGCAGTGTCAACAAATGTATTGAGAGCTGAATAATATTTTATTTACTGTTCTGCATTCTGTTTATTTATTATAATTCTTAAAGAGCTGTTGAAAACGTTTAGTTATGATTGAAGAGAAGAATGCACACCATTGTGATTATATGAAGGACCAGGGAATGTACACATTGGATAAGAAAAATAGTGGTTTAATATGTATTGGTATAACAGAATTGTTTTATTAATCGTGAGTATGTCTGGAACTTACACCCAGTTAAGCCATGGATACTAGGACTTAGTCATGTTTTAAAGAAGTTCTTGCCAAATTTTTAAAAGGGAATCACAATTCAAGTTTCGGCTGGAGATGTGTGTATGGGATGGCTGTTAGGGATTATGCCCCTATATTTTCTTATGATGAGATTTCTACTCTCAGCATCAGGTTTATATATGTTCATGTAAGATTGACATGCATCACTAAAAATATATATTAAGTGAAAGCAGGGGGAGAGAGACAAATATCAAGCTTTGGAATTACCTATTTCTCTAAAGTGTACTTCCTTTTGTGTTTCTTCTGTATGGAGGCTGTAATCTAGCATGCATAGAGTGGACATTTTATTCTTGACCCGTGAAAAATATGTTTGTTTAATCGTGCAGTATACTTTGAGGCATTCATTCTTTCTAAGTAAAAAATGTCCTCTTTGTAAAGTGCTCACAGGTCCTTTGCCTAAATTACCACACATAACAAGAACTATTGGAAAACCATTTTATTTCCAACTAGAGATCCTAAGAGCAATGGAATCAAGGGCAGAGGAAGTAATTAGAACATTGATTTTTATTAAACATTCCTCTTCTACATGATATCTTGTAAACAGTCGAGTCACTCTTTCTCACCTTGGGACCTTACACGTCCCTTTTGCATTTCTGGGTGTTGGAAAGGTCCTTCATAAGCCAGAAGAGAAATTTGGACGCTGGGAGCTAGTTTTTCTCTAATTCCTTGGTTTCATTTGTGTATATGTGGATCTGTTTCTTCGTAAGAAAGATTTTGATTTTTTTCCCAACAATTCTCAAAAATTACAATATGATAAAATAACAGCTATTTGTATATGGACATCTGCATCACAATCTCTGCACCATCAACAACAGCCCAATAATGTCTTGAAAATCAGGAATGGTTTCCTTGAAAAAAAATCCAGGACTTTGTAACATTCAATAAACACACATGAAGTCATGTAAAAAGAAGTCCTCTGAATTATCGATTCAAAATTGTGATTATTCCAAAAAGGAGAATCAGTGAGAATCATTTCTTGTGCTCCCATTATCTTTCTGCCAGTTAGAGTAGTTTAAAATTATTCCAATAAATAATAGGAAGAAAATATAGTCCAAAATTTTAGATAACATATGCATTCCACAGGAAGTCTTCTATCTGTGGTCTTTTATTTTTACACAGTTTACTATTTAAAAGGGCTAAACACTTTCCTTTCCATTTGACATTGACAGGGTTGGGGAAAAATTCATTGTGCTTAAGTAAAGATTGATTTATATAGCATAATATAGTATTAACCATTCTTTTAAAATGTATGTTTTAATGAAGTCTTAAATTCAATTTTTTGTATTTTAAATAATCCTAATTCCTCTATGAGATCACACTCATATTCTATTCTGACTTATTGCTAATTTTCACATCCAATTGGTCACATTCTTGTTTTCCTTAATATATATTTATAATAGAATTTATATATTAAAAAAGAAACAAACATTTATGTAGTCGGTCAGAATTGTAAAAACTCTATTCCCAGCATGATTCCACATGTGTTTTAAACATTCTGAAAGATCATGAGTAAATATTTTTGCATTTTTTTTCCACCAGCCACTGACTATATTTTATGTTTAAATTACACTTTCATACCCTGACTTCAACATATCGGGAGAGTTGATTTTATGGGAAGTGTCTTTATTTAAAATGCTTGAAGTTTAATTTTTTCACATAATCCTGTGTTGCTTATTGGAGGTTTCTTTCTGTTTTAATTTTCAACCAGCACTGCAGCACACTATACAGATGAATCAGTACTTCATTGCCATTGTTCAGGATTCCATTGTTCCCCTCTTTTCTGTTTTCAGCAATGCCTTCTCTCCTGCTGCTGTCTTTTCCAAACAGCCCATTCTTCCATGCCCCAAATTTCCAAATAATTATCCTGCAGAAGTGTTTGGGCCACATCCAGCTAAGGTTCCTGCTTTGGAGGAGCAGAAAGAAGACAAGCCTGGCCAGTAACAGGGAAAGAAATCCTGGACATTTCTCATGGGACTCCATTGTCAGGATGATCAGGATTTTAGTGTTAAAACGCTCCCCCCCAAGAGCCCTTTTGTAATCCAATGCAGAAGTTCGATTTCATTTTAAATGGAAAGGTAATCCATGGCCCTGATCTGGGATATACGTGGTGTCAGGTGATCTTTTATAATGAAGACTCTTCACTGAGGGAGTAATCCTTTCTCATTCTATTCTAATTTATTCCTCTGCCTTGATTCCATTGCTCTTAGAACTCTAGTAGGAAATTATATGGTTTTCCAAGGATCTTGCTATGTGTGATAATTTAGCCAAAGTATAAGTGAGCACTTTACATAGAGGACATATTTTTACTAAGAAATAATGAATCCTTCAAAGTAAACTGCATGATAAAACAAAAATTTATTTCTCCCATAGAGATTATAAGGTCCACTATTAGCCATGGAAGAGAATAATTAAAATTTTGTTATTATTAATTTCTTCTAAATATGACTGATTATTTTCCTTTACACATGTCTGTGCCTTCTTAAAACATTATTATGATTGATCATATTAAATCTAATCTTACCTAAGATACCTTTTTAAATCAACATTCTCTTTCAATCTAACATACGTTTCAGTCCATAATTTAAAGCCTTTTCGAAAGCTTTAACACAGCCATGTATTGTTCACTTTGCCCACATCATGCACTATGGGATGAGTTATCAAAAAAACTGAGAGATAAAAGGAAAAATTTGTTCAAGAATGGTGAGAAAAGCACCTTTGCATGGCAGTGTCAACAAATGGATTGAGACGGGAATCATATTTTATTTATTATTCTGCATTCTCTTTATTTATTTTAATTCTTAAAGAGCTGTTGTAAACGTTTAATAATGATTGAAGAGAAGAATGCACACCTCTGTGAATATATGACGCCCCTGGGAATGTAAACATTTGATCAAAAAGATAGTGGTTTAATATGTATTAATATATCAGAGTTGTTTTAAATGTCGGGTATGTCTGAAATTGTACACCTTAGTTGAGCCATGAATAATAGGCATTAGCCATATTTTAAAGATGCTTTTGTCAATTTTGGAAAAGGAATCAGAATTCAACGATCTCTAGGAAATGTGTGTACTGGAACACTGTTCATTTTCATGCCCCTTAATTTTCTAAGGTTGAGATTTTGACTCTCGGCTTCAGCTTTTTTATTTTCATGTATGATTGATATGCATCACTAAAAATATATATTAAGCGTAAGATTGTGAGGAAAAACAAATATGAACCTTTGAACTACCTATTTCCCTAAAGTCAGCGTCCTTTAGTGTTGCTTCATTATAAAAGATTGTAATCTCCCAAGCATAGAAGGGAGTACGGTGCCCTCTCCTGGATGGATTTGGTTCCTGACTTTGAGAACCCTTGGTCTTATCCTGATAACTCGTAAACAGTTGAGTCACTATTTCTCACTTTGTGGTACATTCACGTCAATTTTTCCTTTCTGTGTGTTGGCATGGTCCTTCATAAGCCATCTGAGAATTTTGGTGGGTGTAAATTATTTGTACAGTAGTTCAATGGTTTCATTTTTGTCTATGTCAATCTGTTTCTTTGCAAAAATTTTTTTGAAAATATTTCCGATACATTCTCAAAAACAACAATATGTCAAAAACAGGTATTCCTATATGGACAACTGCTTCACAATCTCTCTGCCATCGGGAAAAACTCAATTGTGTCCAGAAAATCAGGAATATTTCCTTGAAAAAAAAACCCCGAGTGATGTAAACATTCAGTACAGAATTGTGAAGTCATGTAAAATGTTGTCCTCTGCATTATTGATTTAAAATTGTGTTTATTCAAAAAAGGAGACATCTGTGAGAAGCATTTCTTGTCTTCCCATTATTTTTCCTCGAGTTAGAGTTGTTTAATATTATTCCAATAATTATTAGAAAGAAAATCTAGTCCAAAAGTTATGGTAAAAGATGCATGTCACAGTAACTCTTCTATTTGAAGCCGTTTATTTTTACAGAGTTTTCTATTTAATGGGCTAAAATCTTTCCTTTCAAATTAACACTGACAGGGTATGGTGAAAAATTCTTTCTGACTAAGTAAGGATTTATTTTTATAGCAAAATATATAATTAACCATTTCTTTAAACATGTACACTTTAACAAAGGCTTAAAATTCCATTTTTCAATTTTAAATTCTCCAAATTGTTCTATAAGAGAATTTAGTCATTGTAAGCTGATGTAGAGTTAATTTTCACCTCCAATGGGACACATTGTTGTTTTTTTAAGGTATAAATATAACAGAATCTATAAGTTAAAAAAAAAAAAAAACTTTTACGCGTCGGTCAGGATTCTCAATCCTCTATTCCCAGCATGTCTCCACGCATGTTGGATTCTTTCTGACAGATCATGAGAAAATATTATGGCATTTTTTCCACCAGCCACTGACTAAACTTTACATTTAAAGTGCACTTTCATCCCCTAACTTCAACATAACTGGCTAGTTGGTTGTATAGGATGGGCCTACAGTGCAGTCTCTTGGATTTTAATTTTTCCCACATAATCCTGAGTTGCTGAGTAGAGTTTTCTTTCTTTTCCAAGGACGGCAAGAAAAGCACATATGCATGTCAGTGTCAACAAATGTATTAAGAGGTGAATAATCTGTTTTTTTATTTTCTGAATTCTCTTTATTTCCTATAATTCTTTAAGAGCTTTTTAAAACATTTAATAATGATTGAAAAGAAGAATACACACCTCTGTGATTATACGAAGGACCAGGGATGGTACACATTGGATAAGAATTATAGTGATTTAATATTATTTAATAAAAGAGCCTTCTTTTTAAATTCTGAGGATGTCTGGAATTGTACACATAATTTGTGCCATGAATAATAGGCATTAGTCATGTTTTAAAGATGCTCTGTCCAATTTTTAAAAAAGAAATCACAATTCAAGTTAATGCTGGAGATATGTGTATGAGACTAATTTTGGGTGTTTTGCCCCTATATTTTCTAAGGTTGAGATTCCTGTTATCGGTATCAGGTTTATGTATGTTCAGAAAAGATTGATATGCATCACTAAAAATATATATTATGAGAAAGAGGGTGGGGAGGGACAAATATGAAACTTGGAATTACATATTTCTCTAAAGTGGTCTTCCTTTGTGTTTCTTCAATATCAGAGGTTGAAATCTGGCATGCATTGAATGGAGGGTGGTACACTCTGCTTGATGCAATAGGTCCTTAACTTTATGAATCATTCCTCTTCCATATGATAACTTGTGAAAGTTGAGGCACTCTTTCTCACCTTGTGGACCTTAAGGTCCCTTTTACACTTCTGGATGTTGACAAGGTCCTTCACAAGCCATAGGAGAATTTGGAGGCTCGGAGATACTTGTACTGTAGTTCCTTGGTTTCAATTCTTATGTGTACATCTGTTTCTTTGTAGGAATGATTTTGATTTTTTCTTATAATACATTTATCAAAAATTAAAATATGTCAAAAGACCAGTTCTTCGTCTATAGACACCTGCATCACAATCTCTGCTCCAAGAGCAACAGCCCAATTATGTCCAGAATATCAGCAAGGGGTCCTTGAAAAAAAAATGCAGAGCCTGCTAAACATTCAGTAAATAATCCTGAGGTCATGTAAAAAGAGGTCCTCTGAATTATCGATTTAAAATTGTGGTTATTCAAAATGAAGAATCAGTGAGAAACATTACATCTGCTCCCATTATTTTTCTGCCATTTAGAGTAGTGTAATATTATTCCAATAACTATCAGGAAGAAAATCTAGTCAAAAAAATATATGCATTCCACAAGAGCTCTCTATCTGTAGCATTTTATTTTACAGAGTTTGCTCTTTAAAAGGGCTAAAGTCTTTCCTTTCCAATTAACATTGACAGGGTATGGGGAAAAATTCTTATTTCCTATGTACAGGTCTATTTATATACCAAAATATATAAATAACCATTCTTTAACTGTTTGTTTAAAAGAAGACTTAAAATTTATTTTTTTAATTTTAAATACTCCAAATTAGTCTATGAAAGTACACCAACATTCTCATCAGACTTATATCTAGTTTTCACCGCCAATTGGACACAATCTTGTTTTCCTTAATATATATTTCTAATAGAATATATAGTTTAAAAAAAAAATCTTTAACACCATCAGTCAGGATACTCTATCCCCCAGTATGACACCACATGTGTTGGAATCTTTCTGACAGATCATGAGAAAATATTATGGCATTTTTCCTCTAGCCACTGAACATACTTTATGTTTAAAATCCACTTTCATACATTTCTTCAACATATCTGGCTAATTGGTGGTATTGGCAGTGTGTGTATTGAAGATTCTTGTGATTTCATTTTTTCCACATTCTCCTGAGGTGGCTCGAGGAGATTTCTTTCTATCACAATTTTCAAAGAAGCCCCATACCTCACTGCACAACGAAAACCTAGTTTAGATTCTTTCCTACAGGATTCCATTGTTCCCCTCTTTTCTGTTTTTAGCAGTGCCATCTCTACTGCTGCTGTCTTCTCCAAATGTCACTTTCTCCCTGCCCACAAGGTCCAAATAATTAGACTGAAAAAGTGTTGGTGACACACAACCCTATGTTCCCTGCTTTGGTAGAGTAGAAACAAGACAAGACCCAGTTAGTTGCCAGTAACTGGGAAATGAATCCTGTCCTTTTTCCCTGGGACTGCATTGGCAGGATGACCAGAAATTTGTTGTGCCACACTTCCCCCCTGGTAGCCCTTTTGGAATCCATTGCTGAAGTATGATTTTATTTTACATGCAAACGTTTCCCATTGCCCTGATGTAGTATATATGTGGTGTTGGTGGCCTTTGATTATGAAAGCTCTTCATTGAGATGGCAAGGCTTTCTCATTCTATTTTAATTTCTTCCTCTGCCTTTGATTCCATCGCTCTGAGTATCTCTAGATGGAAATAATATGGTTTTCAAGGGATCCTGTTAGGTTTGGTAATTTAGGCAAAGGACGTGTGAGCAATTTACAAAGGGGACGTTTTTCCTCAGAAAGAATGAATGCCTCAATGCAAAGTGTACGATGAAACAAAAATTTATTCACCCCTTGAGATTATAATTTCCACAATTTCATGGGGAATAAAATAATTAAGAATTTTTAATAATTTCTTTCCCTAAAATCAGACTGATTATTTTCCTTTACATGTGCCTGTGCCTCCTTAAATTTTTATTAAGTTTGATTATATTAAGTCTAATCTTACCTAAAATCCCTTTTTAAAACAACATACTCTTTCAATCTGATATATGTTTCTGTTCATAATTTTAAAATAAAGTCTTTTCAATAGCTTTAAAAAAGCCATGCATTTTTCACTTTGTCCACATGATGTACTATGGGATGAGTTATTAAGATAACTGAGAGAGAAACGGAAAAAGATGTTCAAGGATGCTGAGAAAAGCACCTTTGCACGGCAGTGTCAACAAATGAATTGGGAGCTGAATAATATTTTATTTACTGTTCTGGGTTTTGTTTATTATAATTCTTAAAGAGCTGTTGAAAAACATCCCACGTACACACAACACATGTACCCCACAACAATACACAATGCACACAACACACAGAACACATACCCCACACAACACACACAACACACAACACACAGCACACATACCCCACAAAACACACAAAAAACACACAACACACAACACACACAGTACACATACCACACACACACTACACATACAATACACAACACCAACAGCACACAAAACACACAAAACACACACAATACACACACAATACATAACACACATACACCACACAACACACCACTCACAGAACACACACAATAGACAACACACAGCACACATACCACATACACACAGTACACACACTCCACACAATACAAAATGCACAACACACACAATACACAATACACTTACCCCACACAATATACAATACAGAAAAAACACACAATACACACAATACACAAAACACAACTCACAACACATATACCACATGCACACAACACACATACCACACACAGCACACAAAATACACAACACACAACACACTCCTCACACAATGAACACAACAGACAATACACAACACACACAAAATACAACACACATACCCCACACAGCACACACAAAACACAAAATACACAACACACACAACAGGTACCCCACACAACACACACAACACACACAATACAAAACACACAGAACTCACCAAACCACATACCACAGACAATACACAACACACACAACACACATAACCAACACAATACCTAACACCCTCAACACACACAACACACACACTACACAACACACACAACACACACACTACACAACTCACAGACCTCACACAAGACATAGCCCACACAACTCACAACACAGATAATATACAACACACACAATACACAACACACATACCCCACACAATATCCAATGCACACAACACACAACTGAGACAATACAAAACACACAAAATACACAATACACATACTCCACACAACACACAACACACATACCCCACACAGCACACATACCCCACACAGCACACATACCCCAAACAATACAAAACGCACACAACACACACAACACATACCCCAGACAATACACAACACACAGGACACACAATACATACAATAAACAACAAACATACCCCATACAACACACACCAAACACAAAATACAAAAAATCACCCGAAACCCACACCGCACACAACACACGAAACACACAATGCACAACCCAAAATACACACAATATACATACCACATACACACAACACATACAACACACAACACACACAATACACACAACACAATTTACAACACAGATACCCTGCACAACACACACAACACACACAATACACCACACTCACAATATGCATACCACATACACACAGCACATACAATACACAACACACACAAACACATACTCTACACAGTACACAACAGACACAACAGACACAACACACAGCACACATACCCCACAGAGCACACCCAAAACACAAAATACACAACATACACAACACACACTGCACACAAAACACAACACACACAACACACATACCCCACACAAAACACACAATACACACAATATACAACACACAGGACTCACACAACCACATACCACAGACAATACACAACATATACAACTCACATACCCCACATAATACACAAAGCACACAACACACACAACACACATAACCCACACAATATACAAAACACCCAACACACAACACATACAATACACAAAACATACAACACACAATACACAACACACATACCCCACACAATACACAATGCACAAAACACACAAAACATACCCCAGACAATACACAACACACAGGATACACAACACCTACAATAAACAACAAACATACCCCACACAACACACACACAGGACACAAAATACACAACACACAATACACATACCCTACACAACACACACAACGCACACAATACACAACACAAATACCACACACAATACACAACTCAACACACATACCACATACACTCAATACACCCACCCCACACAATACAGAACACACACAACACACAACACACACAACACAAACAATACACAAAATATACAACACACACAACACACAAAATACACAAAACATACAACACACAAAACACACTGACACAACACAACACACACAACAAAAAACACCCAACTGACACATCCCACACACACATAGCACACCCAAAACTAAACAAAGTCATTTCACAACACACACAATACACAATACACATACCCCACACAACACACAACACCCAAAACACACATACCAAATAAACAAAACACACATACCCCACACAACACACAACACACAAAACACACATACCAAGTAAACAAAACACACATACCCCACACAATACACAACACACACGACACACAAATCACATACCCCACACAATACACAAAACACAGAACACACAACTCATACAATACACAACAAACATGCACCACACAACACACACAAAACACAAAATACAGAACACACAACACATACACTGAAAACACAACACACAACAAACAATGCACAACACAAAACACACAATACGCATACCACATACACACAACACATACAACACACACCACACACAATGCACACAATGCACACAATACACAACACATGCAATACACGCAACACACATACCACACTCAGTACACAACACACAATACACATACGAAACACAACACACACTACACACACAATACACAACACAAACACCACACACAAAACCCAACACACACAACACACAACACACACAATGCACACAACACATATACCACATACACACAACACACAAACAACACAACGTACACAATACACAATAAATATACCCCACACAATATACAAGGCACACACCCAACAAAACACACACAGAACACACAACACACACAACACCCAATACACATATTCTACACAACACACACAACACTCAACACACACAATACACAATAAACATACCACACACAATACACACAACACACACAGTACACAAACACAGAGCCCACACACGCCTCACAACACAAAACAAACACAACACACAACACAGACAATACACAACACACACAATACACAATACACATTCCCCACAGAACACACAACACACACAACATATACCCCACACAATTCACACTGCACACAACACACAACACATACAATACACAACAAACATACCCCACACAACACCCACAAAACACAACCACACACAAAACACAACCCACAGAACACACACAACACACATACCCCACACAACACACACAATACACCACACACAAAATAAACAACACACATATCCCACACAAAACACAAAATACACAACACACAACACACACACCGCACACAACACACAACAAACACAACACACATACCCCACACAACAAACACAACACACAATACACAACAAAACAATACACAACACAAATAAACCACACAGCACACACAAAACACAAAATACACATCACACAACACACACACAGCACACAGCACACAACACATCACACACATACACCACACAACACACACAGCACACACAATATGGTGAGAAAACCACCTTTGCATGGCAGTGTCAACAAATGGATTGAGATGTGAATAATATTTTATTTATTGTTCTGGATTCGCTTTGTATATTATAATTCTTAAAGAGCTGTTGAAAACGTTTAATAATGATTGCAGAGAAGTACGCACACTTCTGTGATTATATGAAGGACCAGGAATGTACACCTTGTATAAGAAAGATACTGGTTTAATATGTATTAATAAAACAAACAAGTTTTAAAAATCGTGGGGATGTCTGGAATTGTATAATGGAGTTGAGCCATGGATAATAGGCATTAGTCATGTATTAAAGATGCTTTCACTAATTTTTAAAAAAGGAATCACAATTCAATGATCTCCTTGGGATGTGTGTACTGGATGACTGTTAGTTGTCTAGTTCATTGTATAGGAATTGTCTGGGATTGTACACATCATTTGTGCCATGGACAATAGGCATTAGTCACGTTTTAAAGATGCTCTGGCCAATTTTTAAGAAAGGAATCAAAATTCAAAGTTCTGCTGGAGATATCTGTATGAGACTACTGTTAGGTGTTTTGCCCTTATATTTTCTAAGGTTGGGATTTCTACTAGCGGTGTCAGGTCTATGTATGTTCAGAAACGATTGATATGCATCACGAAAAATATATATTATGAGAAAGAGGGTGGGGAGGTGCAAATATGAAGCTTGGAATTACCTATTTTTTTAAAGTGGCCTTCCTTTGTGTTTCTTCATTATCAGAGGTTGTAATCTGGCATGCATAGAATGGAGGGCAGTGCCCTCTGCTTGATGCAATAGGTCCTTGATATTTATCAACAATTCCTCTTCCACATGATAACTTGTAAACATTTGAGGCACTCTTTCTCTCCCTGTGGACCTTACAGGTCCCTTTTGCCCTTCTGGGTGTTGACAAGGTCCTTCATGACCCATAGGACACATTTGGAGGCAAGAGATACTTGTACTTTAGTTCCTTGGTTTCAATTCTTATGTGTAGATCTGTTTCTTTGTAAGAATGATTTTGATTTTTTCTTCTACATTTATCAAAAATTAAAATATGTCAAAAGACCAGGTATTTGTGTATAGACACCTGCGTCACAATCTCTGGTCCAAGGGCAACAGCCCAATGATGTCCCGAAAATCAGCATGGGTTCCTTGAAACAAAAGGCAGAGGCTTCTAAACATTCAGTAAAGACTCCTGAGGTCATGTAAAAAGAGGTCCCCTGAATTATCGATTTAAAATTGTGGTTATTCAAAATGAAGAATCAATGAGAAACATTTCTTGTGCTCCTATTATTTTCTGCCTTTAGAGTAGTGTAATATTATTCCAAGAAGTATTAGGAAGAAAATCTAGTCAAAAAATTAAGGTAAAATATGCATTCCACAGGAGCTCTCTATTTGTAGCCTTTTATATTACACAGTTTACCCTTTAAAAGAGCTAAAGTCTTTCCTTTCCAATTAACATTGAACAGGGTATGGGGAAAAATCCTTATTTCCTATGGACGCGTCGATTTATATACCAAAATATATAAATAACCATTCTTTACAATGTTTGTTTTAACGAAGAATTAAAATTTATTTTTTTTTATTTTAAATACTCCAAATTAGTCTATGAGAAGACACTGTCATTCTAATCTGACTTATAGCTAGTTTTCACCTCCAATTCGCCACAATCTTATTTTCCTTAATATATATTTCAAACAGAATCTACAACTTAAAAAAAAAAAACTTTTATGCAGTCAGACAGGATACTCGGTCCTCTATCCCCCATTAAAAACTACAACTGTTGGAATCTTTCTGACAGAACATAAGAAAATATTATTGCACTTTTCCAATAGCCACTGACCATACTTTATATTTAAAATACAATTTCATACACTTCTTCAACTCCTCTGGCTAGTTGGGTGTATTGGCAGTGTCTGTAGTGAAGACTCTTGTGATTTCATTTTTTTCACATACTCCTGAGGTGTCTAGAGTAGTTTTCTTTCTTTCACAATTTTGAAGAAAGCCCCATACAACATTGCACAAGGAAATCTGAGTTTGGATTCTTTCCTCCAGGGTTCCATTGTTCTCCTCATTTCTGTCTTTAGCAGTGCCATTTCTCCTGCTGCTGTTTTCTCCAAACATCCCTTTCTCCCTGCCCAAAAGGTCCAAATAATTAGACTGATAAAGTGTTGGTGACACACAACGCTAAGGTCCCTGCATTGGAAGAGCATAAAGAATACAAGACTGGCCAGTAACCGGGAAATGAATCATGTCCATTTTTCCTGGGATTGCATTGGCAGCATGATCAAGATTTTGGTGTGCCACACTACCCCCCTGTGAGCCCTTTTGGAATCCATTGCTGAAGTACGATTTTATTTTACATAAAAGTTTTCCCATTGCCCTAATATAGAATATATGTGGTGTTTGGTGGCCTTTGATAATGAAGGCTTTTCATTGAGATGGCAATACTTTCTCATTCTATACTAATTTCTTCCTCTACCTTTGATTCCATTGCTCTGAGGATCTCTAGTTGGAAATAATATGGTTTTCCAAGGGATCCTGTCATGTTTGGTAATTTATGCAAAGGACGTGTGAGCACTTTACAAAGGGGACATTTTTTACTCAGAAAGAATGAATGCCTCGGTGCAAACTGCACGATGAAACAAAAATTTATTTCACCCCTTGAGAGCATAATTTCCACAACTTCATAGGGAAGAAAATAATTTAAAAAATTTAATAATTTCTTTCCCAAAATCAGACTGATTATTTTCCTTTACATGTACCTGTAGCTTCTTAAACCTTTATTATGATTGATTGTTTAAATCTAATCTTCCCTAAAATCCCTTTTCAAATCAACACTCTCTTTCAATCTAATATATGTTTCCGTTCATAATTTGAAATTAAAGTCTTTTCAATAGCTTTACAAAAGCCATGGATTTTTCACTTTGTCAACATGATGCACTATGGGAGAAGTTATTAAGATAATTGAGAGAGAAATGGAAAAAGTTGTTCAAGGATGCTGAGCAAAGCACCTTTGCATGGCAGTGTCAACAAATGGATTGAGAGCTGAATAATATTTTATTTATTGTTCTGGATTATTTTAATTTATTATAATTCTTAAAGAACTGTTGAAATGTTTAATAATGATTGAAGAGAAGAATGCGCACCTCTGTAATTATGTGAAGGACGAGGGAATGTACACATTGGATAAGAAAAATATTGGTTTAATATGTATTAATAAAACAGATTTGTTTTAATAATCGTGGGTATTTCTGGAACTGTACACCCAGTTAAGCCATGGATACTAGTCATTAGTCATGTTTTAAAGATGTTCTTGCCATTTTTTGAAAAGGGAATCACAATTTAAGTTTCCACTGGAGATGTGGGTATGGGACGACTGTTAGGTGTTATGCCGCTTTATTTTCTTATGATGAGATTTCTACTCTCGGCGTCATGTATATATATGTTCATGAATGATTGCCATGCATCACTAAAAATATATATTAAGGGAAAGCAGGGGGACAGAGACAAATATGAAATTTTGAAATTACATATTTCTCTAAAGTGGACTTCCTTTTGTGTTTCTTCAGTATGGAGGCAGTAATCATGTGTGCATAGAATGGAGGACAGTCGACTCTGCTTGAGGGAAATGGTCCTTGATTTTTATATACCATTCCTCTTCTACATGATATCTTGTAAACAGTTAAGTCACTCTTTCTCACCCTAGGGACCTTACAGGTCCCTTTTGCATTTCTGGGTTTTGGCAAGTTCATTCATAAGTGAGAAGAGTAATTTGGACGCTGGGAGATAATTTCAGTCTAGTTCTTTGTTTCATTTGTGTATATGTGGATATGTTTCTAGGTAAGAATGATTTTGATTTTTTTCCAATATTCCTGAAAAATTACAATACGACAAAAGAGCAGCTATTTGTATATGGACTCCTGCACCACAATCTCTGTGACATCAGCAACAGCTCAATAATGTCTTGAAAATCAGGAATGGTTTCTTTTAAAAAAATCCAGAACCTAGAAAATATTCCATAAACACTCATGAAGTCATGTAAAAAGAGGTCCTCTGAATTATCCATTCAAAACTGTGATTATTCAAAAAAGGAGAAGCAGTGAGAAATATCTCTTGTGCTCCTATTATTTTTCTGACAATTAGAGTAGTTTAAAATTATTCCAATAAATAATAGGAAGAAATTGTAGTAAAAAATTTAACATAAAATATGCATTCCACAGGAACTCATCTATTTGAAGCCTTTTATTTTTACAGAGTTTACTATTTAAAAGGGCTAAAGACTTTCCTTTCCAAATAACATTGACAGGGTAGGGGGAAAAATTCATTTTCCCTAATTAAAGATTGACTTATATACCATAATATATAATTAACCATTCTTTAAAAATATATATTTTAATGAAGTCTTAAATTTTTAAATTTTATTTTAAATACTCCCAATTACTCTATGAGAGAACACTATCATTCTATTCTGACTCCTTGCTAATTTTCACGTCCAACTGGTCACATTCCTGTTTTCCTTATTACATATTTATAATAGAATCTATAAATTAAAAAAAAAAAAACATTTATGCAGTCGGTCAGAATTTTCAAACCTCTATTCCCAGCATGACTCCACATGGTTTTAAACTTTCTGAAAGATCATGAGTATATGTTTTTGCAATTTTTCCACCAGCCACTGACTATATTTTAACTTTAATGTACAATTTCATACCCTGACTTCAACAGATCTAGATAGCTGTTTTTATGGGAAATGTCTTTACTGAAGACACTTGAGTTTTAATTTTTCCATATACTCCTGTGTTGCCTATTGGAGGTTTCTTTTTATTTTAATTTTCAACCAGCACTGCAGCAGGCTGTACAGATGGTTGCTATTGTTCAGGATTCCATTGGTCACCTCTTTTCTGTATTTAGCAATGCCTTCTCTCCTGCTGCTGTCTTTTCCAAACAGCCCATTCTTCCATGCCCCCAAGGTCCAAATTAATATCCTGCAAAGTGTTTGTGCTGCATCCAGCTAAGGTGCTTCCTTTGGAGGAGGAGAAAGAAGACAAGCCTGGCCAGTAACAGGGAAACAAATCCTGGCCATTTGTCATGGGACTGCATTGGCCTGATGACCAGGATTTTAGTGTTAAAACGCTCTTGTTATGTGTGGTAATTTAGCCAAATTATAAGTGAGCATTTTACAAAGAGGACATTTTTTACTAAGAAATAATGAATCCCTCAAAGTAAACTGCATGATAAAACAAAAACTTATTTCACCCATAGAGATTATAAGGTCCACTATTTCCAGGGGAATAGAATAATTAAAATTTTATTATTTTTTCCCCTAAATATAACTGATTATTTTCCTTTACATGTGTCTGTGCCTTCTTAAATCTTTATTATGACTGATCATATTAAATCTAATCTTACCTAAAATCTCTTTTCAAATCAACATTCTCTTTCAATCTAATATACGTTTCAGTCTATAATTTAAAATTAAAGTCTTTTCAACAGCTTTAACACAGCCATGTATTGTTCACTTTGCCCACATTATGCACTATGGGATGAGATATCAAAAACCTGAGAGATAAACAGAAAAATTTGTTCAAGGATGGTGAGAAAAGCACATTTGCATGGCAGGGTCAACAAATGAATTGAGAGGTGAATAATATTTTATTTCTTCTTCTGGATCTTCTTTATTTATCTTAAATCTTAAAGAGCTTTTGAAAACGTTAATCATGATTGAAGAGAAGAATGCACACATCTGTGAAAATATGGCGCACCAGGGAATGTACGCATTTGATAAGTAAGGTAGTGGTTTAATATGTATTAATAAAACAGACTTGTTTTAAAAGTAGTTGGGGGAAGCGGCTGTGGCTCAATCAGTAGGGCTCCCGTTTACCATATGGGAGGCCCCGAGTTCGGTTCCCGGGGCCTCCTGGTGAAGGCAAGCCCGCCCGCATGGCGTGGTTAGCTGACCCAGCGAGCACAAGCAGCAAGGGGGGGATAAATAATAAATAAATAAAAAATCTTTAAAAAAAAAAAATAATAAAAAAAAAATAAAAGTAGTTGGGATGTCTGAAATTTTACACCCTAGTTGATCCCTGAGTAATAGGACTTAGTCATATTTTAAAGATGCTTTGGCCAATTTTTAAAAAAGGAATCACTATTCAACGATCTCCTGGAGATGTGTGTACTGGACCAGAGTTTGGTGTCATGCCTCTTAATTTTCTAAAGTTGAGATTTTGGTTCTCAGCTTCAGCTTTTGTATGTTCATGTATGATTGATATGCATCACTAAAAATATATATTAAGTGAAAGATTGTGTGGAGAAACAAATATGAAACTTTTGAACTACATGTTTCCTTAAATTCAGCTTCCTTTAGTGTTGTTTCATTATCAAAGATTGTAATCTCCCAAGCATAGAAGGGAGTACGGTGCCCTCTGCTGGATGGATTTGGTCCTTGACTTTGAGAACCTTTCGTCTTACCCTGATAACTTGTAAACATTTGAGTCACTCTTTCTCACCTTGTGGACCATACACGTCCCTTTTTCCCTTCTCTGTGTTGGCATGGTCCTTCATAATCCATAGGAGAATTTTGGAGGCTGTAAGTTATTTGTACAGTAGTTCAATGGTTTCATTTTTGTATATGTTGATCTTTTTCTTTGCAAAATTTTTTTTGAAAATATTTCCAATACATTCTCAAAAATTACAATAAGTCCAAAAGCAGGTATTCATATATGGACACCTGCATCACAATCTCTCTGCCATCGGGAACAGCCCAATTGTGTCCAGAAATTCAGGAATGTTGCCTTGAAAGAAAACCCCGAGAGATGTAAACATTCAGTGCAGAATTGTGAAGTCATGTAAAATGATGTCCTCTGGATAATTGATTTAAAATTGTGATTATTCAAAAGAGGAGTCATCAGTGAGAAGCATTTCTAGTCCTCCCATTATTTTTCCTCGAGTTCGAGTTGTTTAATATTATTCCAATAATTATTAGGAAGAAACTCTAGTCCAAAAGTTAAGGTAAAATATGCATGCCACAGGAACTCTTCTATTTGAAACCTTTTATTTTTACAGAGTGTTCTATTTTACGGGATGAAATATTTCCACTCAAATTAACACTGACAGGGTATGGGGAAAAATTCTTTCTGCCCAAGTAAGGAATTATTTTTATAGCAAAATAAATAATTAACCTTTTTAAAAAATATGTGTAATTTAACAAAGTCTTAAAATTTCTTTTTTCAATTTTAAATTCTCAAATTCCTCTATGAGAAAATATCATCATTGAAAGCTGATGTAGAGTTAATTTTCACCTCCAATGGAACACATTCTTGTTTGTTTAAGGTACAACTATAACAGAATATATAAGTTAAGAAAAAAAAATTTTATGCTGTCAGTCAGGATTCTCAAACCTCTATTCCCTGAATGACTCCACACATGTCAGATTCTTTCTGAAAATCATGAGCAATGTTATGGCATTTTTTCCACCAGCCACTGTCTACACTTTATGTTTAAAATGAACTTTCATACCCTGAGTTCAACATAACTGGCTAGTTGTTTGTATAGGCTGGTCTACCGGGCAGTCTCTTGGGTTTTAATTTTTCTCATATAATCCTGAGTTCATGAGTGAAGTTTTCTTTTTGTTCCAATTTTCAAAATGCAGCACACCACATGGCAGAAGGATATCCCAGCTTTGATTCTGTCCTCCATGATTCCGTTGTTCTCCTCTTTACTGTTTTTAGCTGGGCCTTATCACTTGCTGCTCTCTTTCCCAAACAGTGCATTTTCCATGGCCTCAAATTCTGAATAATTAGTTTGCAAAAGGTTTTGGGACACATCCAACTAAGGTCCCTGCATTGAAGGAACAGAAACAAGACAAGACTAGTCAGTAAAGGGGAAACGAATCCTGGCCATTTTTCTGAGACTGCTTTGGCATGGTGAGCAGGATTTTGGTGTGCCACACTCCAATCCTGCTAGCCCTTTTGGAATCCAATGCAGAAGTTTGATTTCATTTTACACGGAACAGTTTTCCATTGCTGTGATCTGGGGTATATGTGGTGTTTGGTGACCTCTCATAAGGAAGGCTCTTCATTGAGATGGCTATACTTTCACATTATGTTCTAATTTCTTCTTCTGCCCTTGATTCCATTGCTGTTAAGATCTCTATTTGGAAATAATATGGTTTTTCAAGAGATATTGTTATGTGTGGTAATTTAGTCAAAGGATGTGAGCACTTTACAAAGAGGACATTTTTTACTTGGAATGAATGAATGCCTCAAAGTAAACTGCACGATTAAATGGAAATTTATTACACCAGAAAAGATTAAAATGTTCACTGTATCATGGGGAATAAAATAATTAAAATTTTGTTATAATTTATTTCCCACAAAACAGAGTGATTATTTTCCTTTAAATGTGTCAGTGCATTCTTAAAATTTTATTATGATTGATTATATTAAAACTAATCTTACCTAGAGTCCCTTTTAAAATCAATATTCTCTTTGGAACTAATATGGGTTTCAGTTCATAATTCTAAAATAACAATTTTCAACAGCTTTAAAAAATCCATGCAAAGTTCACTTTGTCAACATGATGCACTATGGGTTGAATTATCAAAAAAAAAATGAGAAATAAACAGAAAGTGTTGTTCAAAGACGGCAAGCAAAGCACATATGCATGTCAGTGTCAAATAAAGGATTAATTGGTGAATAATATGTTTTTTATTTTCTGTATGCTTTTTATTTCCTATAATTCTTAAAGAGCTATTGAAAACCTTTAATAATGATTGAAGAGAAGAATGCAAACCTCTGTGATTATACGAAGGACCAGGGATGGCACACATTGGATAAGTAATATAATGGTTTATTAGGATTTAATAAAAGAGCCTTTTTTTTTAAGTTGTGGGGATATCTGGGATTGTACACATAATTTGAGCCATGGATAATAGGCATTAATGATGTTTTAAAGATGCTTTGGCCAATTTTTAAAAAAAGAATCACAATTCAAGTTTCTGCTAGAGATATCTGTATGAGACTATTGTAAGTTGTTTGCCCCTGTATTTTGTAAGGTTGAGATTTCTGCTCTCGGTTTCAAGTTTATGTATGTTCAGAAACGATTGATATGCATCACTAAAAATATTTGAGAAAATATATGAGAAAGAGGGTGGGGATGGACAAATATGATGCTTGGAATTACCTGTTTCTCTAAAGTCATCTTTCTATGTGTTTCTTCAATATCAGGGGTTGTAAACTGGCATGTATAGAATGGAGGGCGGTACACTCTGCTTGATGTATTAGGTCCTTGACTTTTATGAACCATTCCTCTTCCACATGATTACTTTTAAACAGTTGAGGCACTCTTTCTCACCTTGTGGACCTTACAGGTCCCTTTTGCACATCTGTGTGTTGGCAAGGTCCTTCATAAGCCATAGGAGATATTTGTAGGTAGGGTGATACCTGTACTCTAGTCCCTTGGTTTCAATTCTTATGTGTAGATCTGTTTTTTTGTAAGAGTGATTTTGATTTTTTCTTCCAATTCATTCATCAAAAATTAAAATATGTCAAAAGGCCAGATATTTGTGTTTAGACACCTGCATCACAATCTCCGCTCAAAGGGCAACAGCCCAATGATGTCCAGAAAGTCAGCAATCGGTCCCTTGAAAAAAAAATGCAGAGCCTGCTAAACATTCAGTAAAGAATCCTGAGGTCATGTAAAAAGATGTCCTTTGAATTATCAATTTAAAATTGTGGTTATTCAAAATGAAGACTCAGTGAGAGACATTTCTGGTGCTCCCATTATTTTTCTGTCATTTAGAGTAGTGTTATATTATTCTTATAACTATTAGGAAGAAAATCTTGTCAAAATTTAAGGTAAAATATGCATTCCCAAGAGCTCTCTATCTGTAGCATTTTATTTTACAGAGTTTGCACTTTAAAAGGGCTAAAGTCTTCCCTTTCCAATTAACATTGACAGGGTATGGGGAAAAATTCTTTTTCCTATGTACAGGTCAATTTATATACCAAAATATATGAATAACCATTCTGTAAAATTTTTGTTTTAACGAAGATTTAAAATTCATTTTTTTTATTTTAAATACTCCAAAATTGTCTATGAGAGTACACCGTCATTCTCATCAGACTTATATCTAGTTTTCACCTCCAATTGTACACAATCTTGTTTTCTTTAATATATATTTCTAACAGAATGTATAGATTAAAAAAAAAAACTTTTACACCATCAGTCAGTATACTCAAGCCTCTTTCTCCCAGTATGACACCACATGAGTTTGAATCTTTCTGACAGTTCATGAGAAAATATTATGGCATTTTTCCTCTAGCCACTGAATATACTTTATATTTAAAATACACTTTCATACATTTATTCAACATATCTGGCTAGTTGGTGGTATTGGCAGTGTGTGTATTGAAGATTCTTGTGATTTCATTTTTTCCACATTCTCCTGAGGTGGCTAGAGGAGTTTTCATTCTTTCACAATGTTCAAAGAAGCCCCATACCACACTGCACATGGAAATCCAAGTTTGGAATATTTTCACCAGGATTCCATTGTTCTCCTCTTTTCTATTTTTAACAGTGCCATCTCTCCTGCTGCTGTCTTCTCCAAACATCCCTTTCTCCCTGCCCACAAGGCCCAAATAATTAGACTGAAAAAGTTTTGGTGACACACAACGCTTTGGTCCCTGCTTTGGAAGAGCAGAAAGAAGACAAGACTGGCCAGTAACTAGGAAAGGAATCCTGTCCATTTTTCCTGGGACTGCATTGGAAGGATGACCAGGAATTTGGGGTGCCACACTCCCCCCTTGTGAGCACATTTGGAATCCATTGCTGAAGTACGATTTTATTTTACATGCAAAGGTTTCCCATTGTCCTGATGTAGTATATATGTGGTGTTTGGTCGCCTTGGATAATTAAGGCTCTTCATTGAGATGCAATACTTTATCATTCTATTCTAATTTCTTCCTCGGCCTTTGATTCCATTGCTCTGAGTACCTCTAGTTGGAAATAATATGGTTTTCCAAGGGATCCTGTTATGTTTGGTAATTTAGGCAAAGGACGTGTGAGCACTTTACAAAGGGGAAGTTTTTTATTCAGAAAGAATGAATGCCTCAATGTAAACTGCACGATGAAACAAAAATTTATTTCACCTCTTGAAATTATAACTTCCACAATTTAATGGGGAAATAAATAATTAAAAATTTTAATAATTTATTTCCCTAAAATCAGACTGATTATATTCCTTTACATGTGCCTGTGCCTCCTTAAATCTTTATTATGATTGATTATATTAAATCTAATCTTCCCTAAAATCCCTTTTCAAATCATGATTCTCTTTCAATCTAATATACATTTCCATTCATAATTTTAAAATAAAGTCTTTTCAATAGCTTTATAAAAGCCATGAATTTTTCACTTTCTTCACATGATGCACTACGGGATGAGTTATTATGATAACGGAGAAAGAAATGAAAAAGGTGTTCAAGGATGCTAATAAAAACACCTTTGCATGGCAGTGTCAACAAATGGATTGAGAGCTGAATAATATTTTATTTACTGTTCTAGATTCTGTTTATTTGTTATAATACTTAAAGAGCTGTTGAAAACATTTAGTATTGATTGAAGAGAATTATGCGCACCACTATGATTATATGAAGGACCAGGGAATGTACAGATTGGATAAGAAAGATAGTGGTTCAATATGTATTAGTAAAACTGATTTGTTTTAATAATCGTGAGTATGTCTGGATCTGTAAACCCAGTTAAGCCATGGATACTAGGACTTAGTCATGTTTTAAATATGTTCTTGCCAATTTTTTAAAAGGGAATCACAATTCAAGTTTCCGCTGGAAATGTGTGTATGGAACGCCTGTTAGGTATTATGCACCTTTATTTTCTTATGATGAGATTTCTACTCTCGGCATCAGGTTTATATATGTTCATGTATGATTGACATGCATCACTAAAAATATAAATTAAGTGAAAGTAGGGGGAGAGAGACAAATATGAAGCTTTGGAAATACCTATTTCTCTTAAGTGGACTTCCTTTTGTGTTTCTTCAGTATGGATGCTGTAATCTAGCATGCATAGAGTGGACATTTTATTCTTGACCGGTGAATAATATGTTTGTTTAATCGTGCAGTTTACTTTGAGGCATTCATTCTTTCTAGGTAAAAAATGTCCTCATTGTAAAGTGCTCACAGGTCCTTTGCCTAAATTAACACACATAACAAGGACTATTGGAAAACCATATTATTTCCAAATAGAGATCCTAAGAGGAATGGAATCAAGGGCAGAGGAATAATTTAGAACATTGATTTTTATGAACCATTCCTCCTCTACATGATAACTTGTAAACAGTTGAGTCCCTCACACCTTGGGACCTTACAGGTCCCTCTTGCATTTCTGGGTGTTGGCAAGGTCCTTCATAAGCCAGAAGAGAAATTTGGACGCTGGGAGCTTGTTTTACTCTAGTTCCTTGGTTTCATTTGTGTATATGTGGATATGTTTCTTGGTAAGAATGATTTTGATGTTTTCCCCAATAATTCTCAAAAATTAAAATATGACCAAATTGCAGCTATTTGTATATGGACACCTGCATCACAATCTCTTCACCATCAACAACAGCCCAATAATGTCTTGAAAATCAGGAATGGTTTCATTGAAAAAATTCCAGGACCTTGTAACATTCAATAAACACTCATGAAGTCATGTAAAAAGAGGTCCACTGAATTATCGATTCAAAATTGTGATTATTCCAAAAAGGAGAATCAGTGAGAAACATTTCTTGTGCTCTCATTATTTTTCTGCCAGTTAGAGTAGTTTAAAATTATTCCAATAAATAGTAGGAAGAAAATATAGTCCAAAATTTTATGTAACATATGCATTCCACATGAACTCTTCTATAAGTGGTCTTTTATTTTTACAGAGTTTACTATTTAAAAGGGCTAAAGATTTCCTTTCCATTTGACATTGACAGGGTTTGGGAAAAATTAATTTTACTTAAGGAAAGAATGATTTATTTACCATAATATAATATTAACCATTCTTTTGAAATATAGGTTTTAATGAAGTCTTAAATTTATTTTTTGTATTTAAATAATCCCAATTACTCTATGAGAGAACACTGTCATTCTATTCTGACTTATTTCTAATTTTCACGTGCAATTGGTCACATTCTTGTTTTCCTTAATATATATTTATATTAGAATATATAAATTAAAATAGAAACAAACATTTATGCAGTTGGTCAGAATTGTCAAACCTCTATTCCCAGCATGACTCCACATGTGTTTTAAACTTTCTGAAAGATCATGAGTAAATATTTTTGCATTTTTTTTCGACCAGCCACTGACTATGTTTTATGTTTAAAATACACTTTCATACCCTGACTTCAACATATTTGGACAGATGTTTTTATGGAGAGTTTATTTATTGAAGACGCTTGAGGTTTAATTTTTACACATACTCCAGTGTTGCTTATTGGAGGTTCTTTCTTTTTAAATTTTCAACAAGCACTGCAGCACAATGTACAGATGAATCAGCACTTGGTTGCCATTCTTCAGGATTCAATTGCTCACCTCTTTTCTGTTTTAAGCAATGCCTTCTCTCCTGCTGCTCTCTTTTCCAAACGGCCCAGTCTTCCAAGCCACCAAGGTCCAAATAATTATCCTGCAGAAGTGTTTGTGCCACATCCAGCTAAGCTCCCTGCTTTGGAGAAGCAGAAAGAAGACAAAACTGGCCAGTAACAGGGAAAGAAATCCTGGCCATTTGTCATGGGACTGCATTGGCAGGATGACCAGGATTTTAGTGTTAAAACGCTCCATCCCTGTGAGCCCTTTTGGAATCCAATGCAGAAGTTCGATTTCATTTTACATGGAAAGGTTATCCATGACCCTGATCTGGGATATACGTGGTGTCTGGTGATATTTTATAATGAAGACTCTTCACTGAGGGGGCAATCCTTTCTCATTCTATTCTAATTTTTTCCTCTGCCTTGATTCCATTGCTCTTAGATCTCTAGTAGGAAATTATATGGATATTCAAGTGATCTTGTTATGTGTGGTAATTTAGCCAAAGTATAAGTGAGCACATTACAAAGAAGATATATTTTATTAGGAAAGATGAATCCCTCAATGTAAAGGGCATGATAAAACAAAAATTATTTCATCCCTAGAGATTAAAATGTCCATTATTTCCCTGGGAATAGAATAATTAAAATTTTGTTATAATTTATTTCCCCTAAATATGACTGATTGTTTTCCTTTACATGTGTCTGTGCCTTCTTAAACCTTTATTATGACTGATCATATTAAATCTAAACTTACGTAAAATCCCTTTTCAAATCAACATTCTCTTTCAATCATATATATTTTCAGTCCATAATTTAAAGTCTTTTCAAAAGCTTTAACACAGCCATGCATTGTTCAGTTTGCCCACATCATGCATAATGGGATGTTATCAATAAAACTGAGAGATAAACGGAAAAATTTGTTCAAGGATGGTGAGAAAAGCACCTTTGTATATCAGTGTGAACAAATGGATTGAGAGGTGAATAATATTTTATTTATGCTTCTGGATTCTCTTTATTTATTTTAATTCTTAAAGTGCTGTTGAAAACGTTTAATAATGATTGAAGAGAAGAATGCACATCTCTGTGAATATATGATGCACCAGTGAATGTACGCATTTGATAACTAATATAGTGGTTTAATATGAATTAATAAAACAGACTTCTTTTAAAACTCGTGGGGATGTCTGAAATTCTACACCTGAGTTGAGCCATGAATAATAGGCATTAGACATATTTTAAAGATGCTTTGGACAATTTTTGAAAAGGGAATCACATTTTAAGGTTCTCCTGGAGATGTGTGTATTGGACCACTGTTAGGTTTAATGCCACTTAATTTTCTAAGGTTGAGATTTTGGTTTGGCTTCAGTATTTATATGTTCATGTATGATTGATATGCATCACTAAAATATATATTAAGTGAAAGAAGGTGGGTGGAGAAACAAATATGAAGTTTTTGAATTACCTATTTCCCTAAAGTCAGCTTCGTTTTGTGTTGTTTCATTATCAAAGTTTGTAATCTCCCAATCATAGAAGGGAGCACGTTTCCCTCTGCTGGATGAATTTGGTCCTTTACTTTCAGAATCTTTGGTCTTACCCTGATAACTTGTAAACAGTTGAGTCACTCTTTCTCACCTTGTGGACCATAAACGTCCCTTTTTCCTTTCTGTGTGTTGGCATGGTACTTCATGAGCCTTAGGAGAATTTTGTAGGCTGTAAATTATTTCTACAGTAGTACAATGGTTTCATTTTTGTACATGTCGATCAGTTTCTTTGCAAAAGAAATTTTAAAATATTTCCAATACATTCTCAAAAATTATAATATGTCAAAAAGCAGGTATTCATATACGCACACCTGTATCATAATCTCTCTGACATAGGGAACAGCACAATTGTGCACAGAAAATCAGGAATATTTCCTTGAAACAAAACTCCAAGTGATGTAAACATTCAGTACAGAGTTGTGAAGTCATGTAAAATGATATCCTCTGGGTTATTGATTTAAAATTATGATTATTCAAAAAAGAATTCATCCATGAGAAGCATTTCTTGTCCTCCAATTTTTTTTCCTTGAGTTAGACTTGTTTAATATTATTCCAATAATTATTAGGGAGAAATTCTAGTCCAAAAGTTAAGGTAAAATATGCATGCCACAGCAACTCTTCTATTTGAAGCCTTTTATTTTTATAGAATTTTCAATTTAATGGGCTAAAATCATTCCTTTAAAATTAACACTGACATGGTATAAGGAAAAAAATTTCTGACTAAGTAAGGATTTATTTTTATAGCAAAACAAATAAAAGACCATTTTTTAAAAGATGTATACTTTAACAAAGACTTAAAATTTCTTTTTTCAATTTTAAATTCTCCAAATTGCTCTGTGAGAGAATATCATCATTGTAAGCTGATGTAGAGTTAATATTCACCTCCAATGGAACACATTCTTGTTTTTTTAAGTTATATTTATAACAGAAAATATAAGTTAAGAAAAAAAACTTTTATGCTGTCAGTCAGGATTCTCAAACAACTATTCCCAGCATGACTCCACACTTGTCGGATTCTTTCTGACAGATTATGAGAAAATATTATGGCATTTTTTTCACCAGCCACTGAATACACTTTATGTTTAAAATGCACTTTCATACCCTGACTACAACATAACTAGCTACTTGGTTTTATAGGCTGCGTCTGCAGTGCAGTCTCTTGGGTTTTAATTTTTCCCACATAATCCTGAGTTGGTGAGTGGAGTTTTCTTCCTGTTCAAATTTTCCAAAAGCAGCACACCACATGGCACAAGGAAATCACAGATTGGATTCTGTCCTCCATGATTCCGTTGTCCTCTTCTTTACTGTTTTTAGCAGTGCCTTCTCTCCTGCTGCTCTCTTTTTCAAACAGTGCATTCTCCATGTCCCCAAAGTCTGAATAATTAGTCTGCAAAAAAGTTTGGGCCACACCCAACTAAGGTCCCTGCTTTGAAGGAGGAGAAATAAGAAAAGAATGGCCAGTAAAAGGGAAATTAATAATGGCCATTTTTCTGGGACTGTATTGGGAAGATGACCAGGATTTTGCTGTGCCACGCTCCACCCCTGCTAGACCTTTTGGAATCCAATGCAGATGTTTGATTTCATTTTACAGAGAAAGGTTATCCATTGCCCTGATCTGCGGTATATGTGGTGTTTGGTGACCTTTGATAATGAAGGCTCTTCATTGAGATGGCAATACTTTCTCATTATGTTCTGAATTCTTTCTCTGCCCTTGATCCCTTGCTCTTAGGAAGTGTATTTGGAAATAATATGGTTTTCAAAGAGATCTTGTTATGGGTGGTAATTTAGGCAAAGGACAAGTGAGCACATTACAAAGACGACATGTTTTTTACTTAGAAAGATTGAATGCTTCAAAGCTAACTGCACGATGAAACAAACATTTATTTCACCAGTCAAGATTAAAATGTCCACCATATCATGGGGAATAAAATAATTAAAATTTGGTTATAATTTATTTCCCATAAATCAGACTGATTATTTTCCTTTACATGTGTCAGTACATTCTTAAAATTTTATTGTGATGCATTATATTAAATCTAATCTTACCAAGATTCCCTTTTCTAATCAACATTCTCTTTGGATCTAATATGCGTTTCAGTTCTTAATTTTAAAATAAAAATTTCAACAACTTAAAAAAATCCATGCAATCTTCACTTTGTCCACATGATGCACTATGGGTTGAATTACCAAAAAAACTGAGAGATAAACTGAAAAATTTGTTCAAGGATGGCAAGCAAACACATATGCATGTCAGTGTCAACTAATAGATTAAGAGGTGAATAATATGGTTTTTTTTCTGTATTCTCATTATTTCCTATAATTCTTAAAGAGCAATTGAAAACATTTATTAATGATTGAAGAGAAGAATGCACAACTCTGTGATAATACGAAGGACCAGGTATGGTACACTTTGGATAAATAATATTGTGGTTTATTAGGATTTACTAAAAGAGACTTTTTTAAATTGTGGGGGTGTCTGGGATTGTACACATAATTTGAGCCTCAGATAATAGGCATTAGTCGTGTTTTAAAGATGCTCTGGCCAATTGTTAAAAAAGAAATCACAATTCAAAGTTCTGCTGGAGATATGTGTATGAGACTACTCTTAGGGGTTTTGCCTCTATATTTTCTAAGGTTGAGATTTCTTCCCTCGGTGTCCAGTTTATGTATGTTCAGAAATGATTGATATACATCCCTAAAAATATATATTATGAGAAAGAGGGTGGGGAGGGACAAATATGGAGCTTGGAATTACATATTGCTCTAAATTGGTCTTCCTTTGTGTTTCTTCATTATCAGAGGTTGTAATCTGGCATGCATAGAATGGAGGGCGGACCCTCTTCTTGATGCAATAGGTCTTTGATTTTATGAAACATTCCTCTTCCACATGATAACTTGTAAGATTTGAGGCACTCTTTCTCACCTTGTGGACCTTACCGGTCCCTTTTGCATTTCTGGGTGTTGGCAAGGATCTTCATAAGCCATAGGAAATATTTGGAGTTTGGGAGATACTTGTAGGGTAGTACCTTGGTTTCAATTGTTATGTGCAGATATGTTTCTTTGTAAGCATGAATTTGATATTTTCTTCCAATTAATTTTTCAAAATTAAAATAGTCAAAAGGTCAGATATTTGTCTATAGACACCTGCGTCACAATCTCAGCTCCAAGGGCAACAGCCCAATGATGTCAAGAAAATCAGCAATCGGTTCCTTGAAAAAAAAATGCAGAGCCTGCTAAACATTCAGTAAAGAATCCTGAGGTCATGTAAAAAGAGGTCCTCTGAAATATCGATTTAAAATTGTGGTTAATCAAAAGGAAGAATCAGTGAGAAACATTTCTTGTGCTCCCATTATTTCTCTGCCATTTAGAATAGAGTAATATTATTCCAATAAAACTAGGAAGAAAATCTAGTCAAAAAATTAAAGTAAAATATACATTCCAAATGAGCTCTGTATCTGTAGCATTTTATTTTACAGAGTTTGCTCTTTAAAAGGGCTAAAGTCTTTCATATCCAATTAACATTGACCAGGTATGGGGAAAAATTCTTCTTTCCTATGTACAGGTTGATTTATATACCAAAATATATAAATAATCATTCTTAAAAATGTTTTTTATTTAACGAAGAATTAAAATTCATTTTTTTTTTATTTTAAATACTCCAAATTAATCTATGAGAGTACACCGTCATTCTCATCAGACTTGTATCTAGTTTTCACCTCCAAATGGACACAATCTTGTTTTCTTTAATATATATTTCTAACAGAATGTATAGATTAAAAAAAAAATTTTACACTGTCACTCAGTATACTCAACCCTCTATTCCCCAGAATGACACCTCATTTGTTGGAATCTTTCTGAGAGATCATGAGAAAATATTATGGCATTTTTCCTCTAGCCACTGACTATACTTTATGTTTAAAATTCACTTTCATACACTTCTTCAACATATCTGGCTAGTTGGTGCTATTGGCAGTGTGTGTATTGAAGATTCTTGTGATTTCATTTTTTCCACATTCTCCTGAGGTGGCTAGAGGAGTTTTCTTTCTTTCACAATTTTCAAAGAATCCCCATACCACTCTGCAAATGGAAATCCGAGTTTAGAATCTTTCCTCCACGATTCAATTGTTCTCCTCTTTCCTGTTTTTAGCAGTGCCATTTCTCCTGCTGCTGTCTTCTCCAAACATCCCTTTCTCACTGCCCACAAGGTCCAAATAATTAGATTGAAAAAGTTTTCATGACACACAACGCTTTGGTCCCTGCTTTGGAAGAGCAGAAAGAAGACAAGACTGGCCAGTAACCGGGAAATGAATCCTGTCCATTTTTCCTGAGACTGCATTGGCAGGATGACCAGGAACTTGTTGTGCCAACCCCCCCCCCCGTGAGCCATTTTGGAATCCATTTCTGAAGTACGATTTTATTTTACATGCAAAGTTTTGCCATTACCCTGATGTAGTATATATGTGGTGTTTGGTGGCCATGGATAATTAAGGCTCTTCATTGAGATGCAATACTTTCTCATTCTATTCTAATTTCTTCCTCTGCCTTTGATTCCATTGCTCTGAGTATCTCTAGTTGGAAATAATATGGTTTTCCAAGGGATCCTGTTATTTTTGGTAATTTAGGCAAAGGACATGTGAGCACATTACAAAGGGTAAGTTTTTTACTCAGAAAGAATGAATGCCTCAATGCAAACTGCACGAATACTCAAAAATTCATTTCTCCCCTTGAAATTATAACTTCCACAATTTCATGGGGAATAAAATAATTAAAAGTTTTAATAACTTATTTCCCTAAAATCACACTGCTTATTTTCCTTTACAAGTGCCTGTGACTCCTTAAATCTTTATTAAGATTGATTATATTAAATCTAATTTTACCTAAAATCCCTTTTCAAATCAAAGTTTTCTTTCAATCTAATATACGTTTCCATTCCTAATTTTAAAATATAGTCTTTTCAATAGCTTTAAAAAAGCCATGCATTTTTCACTTTGTCCACATGATGCACTATGGGTTGATTTATTAAGATAACTGAGAGAGAAACGGAAAAAAGTGTTCAAGGATGCTGAGAAAAGCACCTTTGCATGGCAGTGTCAACAAATGGATTGAGAGCTGAATAATATTTTATTTACTGTTCTTAATTCTGTTTATTTATTATAATACTTAAAGAGCTGTTGAAAACGTTTAGTAATGATTGAAGAGAAGAATGCCCACCACTGTGATTATATGAAGGACCAGGGAATGTACACACTGGATAAGAAAGCTAGTGTTTTAATATTGGTAAAACAGATTTGTTTTAATAATTGTGAGTATGTCTGGAACTGTATACCCAGTTCAGCCAAGGATTCTAGGACTTAGTCATGTTTTAAAGATGTTCTTGCCAATTTTTTAAAAGGGAATCACAATTCAAGTTTCCGCTGTAGATGTGTATGGGACCACTGTTAGGTGTAATGCCCCTTTATTTTCTTATGATGAGATTTCTACTCTCGGCGTCAGGTTTATATATATTCATGTATGATTGACATGCATCACTAAAAATATATAATAAGTGAAAGCACGGGGAGAGAAAAAAATATGCAGCTTTGGAATTACCTATTTCTCTAAAGTGGACTTCCTTTTGTGTTTCTTCAGTATGTAGGCTGTATTCTTGGATGCATAGTGTGGACATTTTATTCTTGGCCAGTGAAAAATATGTTTGTTTAATCGTGAAGTTTACTTTGAGGCATTTAGTCTTTCTAAGTAAAAAATTTCCTCTTTGTAATGTGCTTACAGGTCCTTTGCCTAAATTAACTCACATAACAATAACTATTGGAAAACCATATTAATTCCAAATAGAGATCCTAAGATAAATGGAATCAAGGGCAGAGGAAGTAATTGGAATATTGATTTTTATGAACAATTCCTCTTCTACATTATATCTTGTAAACAGTCGAGTCACTCTTTCTCACCTTGGGAACTTACAGGTCCCTTTTGCATTTCTGGGTGTTGGCAAGGTCCTTCATAAGCCAGAAGAGAAATTTGGACAGTGGGAGCTAGTTTTACTCTAGTTCCTTGGTTTCATTTGTGTATATGAGAGAACACTGTCATTCTATTCTTATTTATTGCTAATTTTCACGTCAAAATGGTCACATTCTTGTTTTCCTTAATATATATTTTTAATAGAATCTATAAATTAAAAAAAAAAAAAACATTTATGCAGACGGTCAGAATTTTCAAACCTCTATTCCCAGCATGATTCCACATGTGTTTTAAACTTCTTGAAAGATCATGAGTAAGTATTTTTGCATTTTTTTCCACCATCCACTGACTATATTTTATGTTTAAAATACACTTTCTTATCCTGACTTCAACATAGCAGGATAGTTGTTTTTATGGGAAGTGCCTTTATTGAAGTCGCTTGAGTTTTAAATTTTCCACATACTCCTGTGTTGCCTATTGGAGGTTTCTTTCTATTTTAATTTTCAACCAGCACTGCAGCACACTGTACAGATGAATCAGCACTTGGTTGCCATTGTTCACGATAGTATTGGTCAACTCTTTTCTGTTTTTTAACAATGCCTTCTCTCCTGCTGCTGTCTTTACAAGCAGCCCATTCCTCCATGCCCCCAAGGTCCAAATTATTATCCTCCAGAAGTGTTTGTGCCGCACCCAGCTAAGATCCCTGCTTTGGAGGAGTAGAAAGAAGACAAGCCTAGCCAATAACAGGGAAACAAATCCTGGCCATTTGTCATGGGCCTGCATTGGCCAGATGACCAGGATTTTAGTGTTAAAATGCTCAACCACTGCGAGCCCTTTTGGAATCCAATGCAGAAGTTCGAATTCATTTTACATGGAATGGCTATCCATGGCCCTGATCTAGTATATACATGGTGTCTGGTGATCTTTTATAATGAAGACTCTTCACTGAGGTGGCAATCCATTCTCATTCTATTCTAATTTTTTCCTCTGCCCTTGTTTCCATTGCTCTTAGATCTCTAGTAGGAAATTATTTGGTTTTCCAAGTGATCTTGTTATGTGTGGTAATTTAGCCAAAGTATAAGTGAGCACTTTACAAAGAGGATTTTTTTTTACTAAGAAAGAATGAATCCCTCAAAGTGAACTGCATGATAAAACAAAAATTTATTTCAACTACAGATTATAAGGTCCACTATTTCCCGGGTAATAGAATAATTAAAATTTTGTTATTATGTATTTCCCCTAAATATGACTGATTATTTTCCTTTACATATGGCTGTGCCTTCTTAAATCTTTATTATAACTGATCATATTAAATCTAATCTTAACTAAAATCCCTTTTCAAAACAACATTCTCTTTCAATCTAATATACGTTTCAGTCCATAATTTAAAGACCTTTCAAAACTTTAACACAGCCATGCATTGTTAACTTTGACAACATCATTCACTATGGGATGAGTTATCAAAAAAAATGAGAGATAAATGGAAAAATTTGTTCAAAGATGGTGAGAAAATCACCTTAACTTGGCAGTGTCAACAAATGGACTGAGAGGTGAATAACATTTTATTTATTTTTCTGGATTCTCTTTATTTATTTTAATTCTTAAAGAGCTGTTGAAAACGTTTAATAATGATTGAAGAGAAGAATGCACACCTCTGTGAATATGTGACGCACCAGGGAATGTACACATTTGATCAATAAGAAAGGGGTTTACTATGTATTAATAAATCAGACTTTTTTTAAAACTCGTGGGGATGTCTGAAATTGTACACCCTAGCTGAGCCATGAATAATAGGCATTAGACATATTTTAAAGATGCTTTTGACAATTTTTAAAAAAGGAATCACAATTCAACGATCTCCTGGAGATGTGTGTACTGGAACACTGTTCGATTTCATACCCCTTAATTTTCTAAGTTTGAGAATTTGTCTCTCGGCTTCAGCTTCTGTGTGTTCATGTATGTTTGATAGGCATCACTAAAAATATATATTAAGTGAAAGGGGGTGCAGAGAAACAAATATGAACCTTTTGAATTACCTATTTCCCTAAAGTCAGCTTTCTTTAATGTTGCTTCATTATCAAAAATTGTAATCTCCCAAACATATACGGGAGTACGGTGCCCTCTGTTGGATCGATTTGGTCCTTGACTTTGAGAACCCTTGGCCTTATCCTGAGACCTTGTTAACAGTTGAGTCACTCTTTCTCACCTTGTGGACCATTCATGTTACTTTTTCCATTCTGTGTGTTGGCATTGTGCTTCATAAGACATAGGAGAATTTTGGAGGCTGTAAGTTATTTGTACAATAGTTCACTGGTTTCATTTTTGTATATGTCAATCTGTTTCTTTGCAAAAATTTTTTTGAAAATATTTCCAATACATTCTCAAAAATTACAATATGTCAGAAAGCAGGTATTCATATATGGACACCTGCATCACAATCTTCTTCCATCGGGAACAGCCCAATTGTGTCCAGAAAATCAGGAATATTTCCTTGAAACAAAACCCTAAGTGATGTAAACATTAAGTACAGAATTGTGAAGTCAGGTAAAACGATGTCCTCTGGATTATTGATTTAAAATTGTGATTATTCCAAAAATGAGTCATCTGACAGAAGCATTTCTTGTCCTCCCATTATTTGCCCTCGAGTTAGACTTGATTAATATTATTCCAATAATTATTCGGAAGAAACTCTAGTCCAAAAGCTAAGGTAAAATATACATGCCACAGGAACTCTTCTATTTAAAGCCTTTTATTTTTCCAGAGTTTTCTATTTAATGGGCTAAAATGTTTTCTTTCAAATTAATACTGACAGGGTATGGTGAAAAATTCTTTCTGACTAATTTAGGATTTATTTTTATAGCAAAACAAATAATTAACCATTTTTTTAAACATGTATACTTTAACAAAGGCTTAAAATTTCTTTTTTCAATTTTAAATTCTCCAAATTGCTCTATGAGAGAATATTGTCATTGTCAGCTGTCGTAGAGTCAATTTTCACCTCCAATGGGATACATTCTTGTTTTTTTAAGGTATAATTCTAACACAATCTATAAGTTAAGAAAAAAACTTTTATGCTTTCGGTCAGGATTCTCAAACTTCTATTCCCAGCATGACGCCACTCATGACGGATTCTTTCTGATAGATCATGAGAAAATATTATGGCATTTTTTTCACCAGCCACGGACTGCACTTTCATAACCTTACTTCAACATAACTGGCTAGTTGGTTCTATAGGCTGTGTCTGCAGTGCAGTCTCTTGGGTTTTAACTTTTCCCACATAATATTCAGTTGGTGAGTGGAGTTTTCTTTCTGTTCCAATTTTCAAAAACCTTCACACCACACTGCAAAAGGAAATCACAGCTTGGATTCTGTCCTCCATGATTCCGTTGTTCTCCTCTTTACTGTTTTTACCTGTGCTTTATCTATTGCTGCTCTCTTTTCCAAACAGTGCATTCTACATATGCTCAAATTCTGAATAATTAGTATGCAAAAGCTTTCAGGCAACACCCATCTATGGACCCTTCTTTGATGGAGCAAAAAGAAGACAAGACTGGCCAGTAAAAGGGAAACGAATCCTGACCAGTTTCTCCGGTACTGAATTGGCAGGATAACCTGGCTTTTGGTGTGCCACCCTCCTGCCCAGCTAGCCCTTTTAGGATCCTATGCAGAAGTTTGATTTCATTTTAAATGGAATGGTTATCCATTGCCCTGATCTGGGATGTACGAGGTGTCTGGCGACCTTTTATAATGAAGACTCTTCAGTGAGTTGGCAATCCTTTCCATTCTATTCTAATTTAATACTTTGCCCTTGATTCCATTGCTCTTAGACCTCTAGTAGGAAATTATAAGGCTTTCAAAGTAATCTTATTTTGTGTGGTAATTTAGCCAAAGTATAAGTGAGCACTTTACAAAGGGACATTTTTTACTAAGAAAGAATGAATCCCTCAATATAAATTGCATGATAAAACAAAAAGTTATTTCAACCCTAGAGATTAAAATGTCCACTATTTCCCGGGGAATAGAATAATTAAAATTTTGTTATTATTTATTTCCCCTAAATATGACTGGTTATTTTCCTTTACATGTGTCTGTGCCTTCTTAAATCTTTATTATGACTGATCACATTAAATCTAATATTACCTAAAATCCCTTTTCAAATCAACATTCTCTTTCAATCTAATATACGTTAACATTCATAATTTTAAAATAAAGTCTTTTCAATAGCTTTAAAAAAGCCATGCATTTTTCACTTTGTCCACATGATGCACTATGGGATGAGTTAATAAGATAACTGAGAGAGAAATGGAAATAGGTGTTCAAGGATGCTGAGAAAAGCACCTTTGCATGGCAGTGTCAACAAATGGATTGAGAGCTGAATAATATTTTATTTACTGTTCTGGATTCTGTTTATTTATTATAATTCTTAAAGAGCTGTTGAAAACGTTTAGTAATGATTGAAGAGAAGAATGCCCACCACTGTGATTATATGAAGGACCAGGGAATGTACACATTTGATAAGAAAGATAGTGGTTTAATATGTATTGGTAAAACTGATTTGTTTTAATAATCGTTAGTATGTCTGTAACTGTACACAGAGATAAGCCATGGATAATAGGACTTAGTCATGTTTTAAAGATGTTCTTGCCAATTTTTTAAAAGGGAACCACAATTCTGCTGAAAATGTGTGTATGGAATGACTGTTAGGTGTTATGCCCCTTTATTTTCTTATGATGGGATTTCTACTCTCAGCATCAGGTTTATATATGTTCATGTATGATTGACCTGCATTACTAAAACTATATATTAAGTGAAAGCAGGGGGAGAGAGACAAATATGAAGCTTTGGAATTGCCTATTTCTCTAAAATGGACTTCCTTTTGTGTTTCTTCTGTATGGAGGCTGTAATCTAGCATGCATAGAGTGGACATTTTATTCTTGACCGGTGAAAAATGTTTGTTTATTCCTGCAGTTTACTTTGAGGCATTCATTCTTTCTAAGTAAAAAATGTCCTCGTTGTAAAATGCACACAGGTCCTTTGCTTAAATTACCACACAGAACAAGAACAATTGGAAAACCATATTATTTACAAATAGAGATCGTAAGAGCAATGGAATCAAGGGCAGAGGAAGTAATTAGAACATTGATTTTTATGAACAATTCCTCTACTACATGATATCTTGTAAACAGTCGAGTCACTCTTTCTCACCTTGGGACATTACAGGTCCCTTTTGCATTTCTGGGTGTTGACAAGTTCCTTCATAAGCCAGAAGAGAAATTTGGACGCTGGGAGCTAATTTTACTCTAGTTCCTTGGTTTCTTTGTGTATATGTGGATATGTTTCTTGGTAAGAATGATATTGATTATTTTCCCAATAATTCTCAAAAATTACAATATGACAAAGAGCAGCTATTTGTATATGGACACCTGCATCTCAATCTCTGCACCATCAACAACAGCCCAATAATGTCTTCAAAATCAGGAATGGTTTCCTTGGAAAAAAAAATCCAGGACCTTGTAACATTCAATAAACACTCATGAAGTCATGTAAAAAGAGGTCCTCTGAATTATTGATTCAAAACTATGATTATTCCAAAAAGGAGAATAAGTGAGAAATATTTCATGTGCTCCCATTATTTTTCTGCCTGTTAGAGTAGTTTAAAATTATTCCAATAAATAATACGAAGAAAATATAGTCTAAAATTTTATGTAACATATGCATTCCACAGGAACTCTTCTATCTGTGGTCTTTTATTTTTACAGAGTTTACTACTTAAAAGGGCTACAGACTTTCTTTTCCAATTGACATTGACAAGGTTGAGGAAAAATTCATTTTGCTTAAGTAAAGATTGACTTATATACCATAATATAGTATTAACAATTCTTTTAAAATGTATGTTTTAATGAAGTCTTATATTTATTTTTTTGTATTTTAAATAATCCCAATTACTCTAAGAGAGAACACTGTCATTCTATTCTGACTTATTTCTAATTTTCACGTCCAATTGGTCACATTCATGTTTTCCTTAATATATATTTATAATAGAATCTAAAAATTAAAAAGAAACAAACATTTATGCAGTCTGTCAGAATTGTCAAACCTCTATTCTCAGCATGACTCCACATGTGTTTTAAACTTTCTGAAACATCATGAGTAAATATTTTTGCATTTTTTTCCACCAGCCACTGACTATGATTTATGTTTAAAATACACTTTCATACCATGACTTAAACATTTCTGGATAGTTGTTTTTATGGGAAATGTCTTTATTGAAGACGCCTGAGGTTTAGTTTTTCCACATACTCCTGTGTTGCTTATTGGAGGTTTCTTTCTTTCTTAATTTTCAACAAGCACTGCAGCACACTGTACAGATGAAATACCACTTGGTTGCCATTCTTCAGGATTACATTGTTCACCTCTTTTCTGTTTTAAGCAATGCCTTCTCTCCTGATGCTCTCTTTTCCAAACAGCCCAATCTTCCATGCCCCCAAGGTCCAAATAATTATCCTGCAGAAGTGTTTGTGCCACATCCAGCTAACGTCCCTGCTTTGGAGGAGCAGAAAGAAGACAAACCTGGCCAGTAACAGGGAAAGAAATCCTGGCCATTTGTCATGGGACTGCATTGGCAGGGTGACCAGGATTTTAGTGTTAAAACGCTCCACCACTGTGAGCCATTTTGGAATCCAATTCAGAAGTTCGATTTCATTTTACATGGAAAGGTTATACATGGCCTTGATCTGTGATATACGTGGTGTCTGGTGATATTTTATAATGAAGACTCTTCACTGAGAGGGCAATCCTTTCTCATTTTATTCTAATTTTTTCCTCTGCCTGGATTCCATTGCTCTTAGATCTCTAGAATGAAATTATATGGTTTTCCAAGGGATCAGGTTATGTGTGGTAATTTAGCCAAAGTATAAGTGAGCACTTTACAAAGAGGACATTTTTTTACTAAGAAATAATGAATCCCTCAAAGTAAACTGCATGATAAAATAAAAATTTATTTCTCCCATCGAGATTATAAGGTCCACTATTTGCCAAGGAATAGAATAATTAAAATTTTGTTATTATTTATTTCCCCTAAATACGAGTGATTATTTTTCTTTACACATGTCTGTGCCTTCTAAAAACTTTATTATGATTGATCATATCAAATCTAATCATACCTAAAATACCTTTTTAAATCAACATTCTCTTTCAATCTAATATACATTTCAGTCCATAATTTAAAGCCCTTTCGAAAGCTTTGACACAGCCATGTATTGTTCACTTTGCCCACATCATGCACTGTGGGATGTGTTATCAAAAAAACTGAGAGATAAATGGAAAAATTTGTTCAAGAATGGTGAGAAAAGCACCTTTTCATGGCAGAGTCAACAAATGGATTGAAAGGTGAATAATATTTTATTTATTCTACTGGATTCTTTATTTATTTTAATTCTTAAAGAGCTGTTGAAAACGTTTAATAATGATTGAAGAGAAGAATGCACATCTCTGTGAATATATGACGCACCTGGGAATGTACACATTTGATCAAAAAGATAGTGCTTTAATATGTATTAATATATAAGACTTGTTTCAAAAATCGTGGGTATGTCTAAAATTGTACACCCTAGTTGAGCCATGAATAATAGGTATTAGTCATATTTTAAAGATACTTTTGCCAATTTTTAAAAAGGAATCACAATTCTACGATATTCTGGAGTTGTGTGTACTGGAACACTGTTCGTTTTCATGCCCCTTAATTTTCTAAGGTTGAGATTTTGGCTCTCGGCTTCAGCCTGTGTATGTTCATGTATGATTGATATGCATCACTAAAAATATATATTAAGTGAAAGATTGTGCAGAGAAACAAATATGAACCTTTTGAATTACCTATTTCCCTAAAATCAGCTTCCTTTAGTGTTGCTTCATTATCAAAGATTTTAATCTCCCAAGAATAGAAGGGAGTACGGTGCACACTGATGGATGGATTGGGTCCTTGACTTTGAGAACCATGGTCTTACCCTGATAACTTGTAAACAGTTGAGTCACTCTTTCTCACCTTGTGGTCCATTCACGTCACTTTTTCCTTTCTGTGTGTTGGCATGGTCCTTCATAAGCCATAGGAGAATTTTGGAGGCTGTAAGTTATTTGTACAGTAGTTCAATGGTTTCATTTTTGTATATGTCAATCTGTTTCTTTGCAAAAATTATTTTGAAAATATTTCCAATTCATTCTCAAAAATTACAATATGTCAAAAAGCAGGTATTCCTATATGAATACCTGCATCACAATCGCTCTGCCATCGGGAACAACCCAATTGTGTCCAGATAATCAGGAATATTTCCTTGAAACAAAACCCCGAGTGATGTAAACATTCAGTACAGAATTGTGAAGTCATGTAAAATGATGTCCTCTGGATTATTGATTTAAAATTGTGATTATTCAAAAAGGAGTCATCTTTGAGAAGCATTTCTTGTCCTCCCATTATTTTCCTCTAGTTAGAGTTAATATTATTCCAATAATTATTAGGAAGAAACTCTAGTCCAAAAGTTAAGGTAAAATATGCATGTCACAGGAACTCTTCTATTTGAAGCCGTTTATATTTACAGCGATTTCTACTTAAGGAGCTAAAATCATTCCTTTCAAATTAACACTGACAGGGTATGGGGAAAATTTCTTTCTGACTAAGGTTTTATTTTTATTGCAAAACATATTATTAAACATTTCTTTAAACATGTATACTTTAACAAAGGCTTAAATTTGTTTATTCAATTTTAAATTCTCGAAATTTCTCTATGAGAGAATATCGACATTGTAAGCTGACGTAGAGCTAATTTTCACCTCCAATGGGACACATTCTTGTTTTTTTAAGGTATAATTACAACAGAATCTATAAGTTAAAAATAAAACCTTTTATGCTGTCGGTCAGGATTCTCAAACCGCTATTCCCAGCATGACTCCACACAATGAGATTCTTTCTGACAGATGAGAAAATATTTTGGCATTTTTGCCCCCAACCACTGACTACACTTTACATTTAAAATGCACTTTCATACCCTGACTTCGACATAACTGGCTAGTTGGTTTTATAGGATGTGTCTACTTTGCAGTCTCTAGGGTTTTAATTTTTCCCACATAATCCTGAGTTGGTGAGAGGAGTTTTCTTTCTGTTCCAATTTTCAAAAAGCAGCACACCACACGGCACAAGGAAATCACAGCTTGGGTTCTGTCCTCCATGATTCTGTTCTACTCTTTACTGTTTTTAGCAGTGCCTATCTCTTGCTGCTCTCTTTTTCAAAGAGTGCATTCTCCATGCCCCCAAAGTCTGAATAATTAGTCTGCAATAGGGTTTGTGCCACACCCAATTAAGGTCCCTGGCATGAAGGAACAGAAAGAAGACAAGACTGGCCAGTAAAATGGAAACAAATCCTGGCCACTTTTCTGGGACTGCATTGGCAAGATGATGAGGATTTTGGTGGGCAGAGCTCCACCACTGCTAACCATTTTGGAATTCAATGCAGAAGTTCGATTTCATTTTACACAGAAAAGTTATCCATTGCCCTGATCTGGGGTATATGTGGTGTTTGGTGACCTTTGATAATGGAGGCTTTTCATTGAAATGGCATTACTTTCTGATTATGTTCTCATTTCTTCCTCTACCCTTGATTCTCTTGCTATTAGGATCCCTATTTGGAAATAATATGGTTTTCAAAGAAATCTTGTTATGTGTGGTAATTTTTGACAAAGGACATGTAAGCACTTTTCAAAGAGGACATTTTTTACTTAGAAAGATTGAATGCCTCAAAGTAAACTGCACGATGAAACAAATGTTTATTTAACCTGTCAAGATTAAAATGTCCACTATATCACAGGTAATAAAATAATTAAAATATTGTTATAATTTATTTCCCATAAATCAGACTGATTATTTTCCTTTAAATGTGTGAGTGCATTCTTGAAACTTTATTAAGATTGATTATATTAAATCTAATCTTACCTAGAGTCCCTTTTAAAATCTACATTCTCTTTGGAACTAACATGCATTTCAGTTCATAATTTTAAAATAAAAATTTCAATAGCTTTAAAAAATCCATGCAATGTTCACTTTGTCCATATGATGCACTACAGGTTGAATTATCAAAAAAAATTGAGAGATAAACAGAAAAATTTGTTCAAGGACAGCAAGAAAAGCACAAATGCATGTCAGTGTCAAGAAATGTATTGAGGTGAATAACCTGCTTTTTTATTTTCTGAATTCTATTTATTTCTTATAATTCTTAAAGAGCTGTTTAAAACATTTAACAATGATAGAAAAGAAGAATGCACACCTCTGTGATTATACGAAGGACCAGGAATGGCACACATTGGATAAGTAATATAATGGTTTATTAGGATTTAATAAAAGAGACTTTTTTTAAATTGTGGGGATATCTGGGATTGTACAAATAATTTGAGCCATGGATAATAGGCATTAGTCATGTTTTAAAGATGCTTTGGCCAATTTTTAAAAAAGGAATCACAATTCAAGGTTCTGCTGTAGATATATGTATGAGACTACTGTTAGTTTCTTTGCCCCTATATTTTGTAAGTTTGAGATTTCTACTCTCGATGTCAGGTTTATTTATTTTCAGAAACAATTGATATGCTTCACTAAAATATTTATTATGAGAAAAGGGGTGGGGATGGACAAATATGATGCTTGGATTACCTGTTTCTCTAAAGTGGTCTTCCTATGTGTTTCATTTTCAGGGGTTGTAAACTGGCATGCTTAGAATGGAGGGCAGTACGTTCTAATTGATGCATTAGGTCCTTGAATTTTATGAACCATTCCTCTTCCACATGATTACTTGTAAACAGTTGAGGCACTCTTTCTGAACTTGTGGACCTTACAGGTCTCTTTTGCACATCGCTGTGTTGGCAAGTTCATTCATAAGCCATAGGAGACATATGGAGAATGGGAGATACTTGTACTCTAGATCCTTGGTTCCAATTCTTTTGTGTAGATCTGTTTCTTTGTAAGAATGATTTTGATTTTTTCTCAATACATTTATCAAAAATTAAAATATATCAAAAGACCAGGTATTTGTCTATAGACACCTGCGTCACAATCTCTGCTCCAAGGGCATCAGCAAAATGATGTCCAGAAAATCAGCAATGGGTTTTTTGAAAAAAAAATGAAGAGCCTGCTAAACATTCAGTAACAAATCCTGAGGTCATGTAAAAAGAGGTCCTCTGAATTATCAATTTAAAATTGTGGATATTCAAAATGAAGAATCAGTGAGAAACATTTCTTGTGCTCCCATTATTTTTTCTGCCTTTTAGAGTAGTGAATTATTATTCCAATAACTATTAGGAAGAAAATCAAGTCAGAAAATTAAGGTAAAATATGCATTCCACAGGTGCTCTCTATTTGTAGCATTTTATTTTACAGAGTTTACTCTTTTTTTTTTTTTTTAAAGATTTTATTTATTTATTCATTTATCCCCCCCATGCTGCTTGTGCTCGCTGGGTCAGCTAACCACGCCGTGCGGGCGGGCTTGCCTTCACCAGGAGGCCCCGGGAACCGAACCCGGAGCCTCCCATATGGTAAACGGGAGCCCTACTGATTGAGCCACAGCCGCTTCCCCAGAGTTTACTCTTTAAAAGGCCTAAAGTCTTTCCTTTCCAATTAACAATGACACGGTATGGGGAAAAATTCTTATTTCCTATGTACAGGTCGATTTAGATAACAAAACATATAAATAATCATTCTTTAAAATGTTTTTTTTTAACAAAGACTTAAAATTCATTTTTTTTTAAATTTAAATACTCCAAATTAGTCTATGAGAGTACACCGTCATTCCCATCAGACTTATATCTAGTTTTCACCTCCAATTGGACTCAATTTTCCATTTTTTTCCACCAACCACTGACTATATTTTATGTTTAAAATACACTTTCAGGGAAGCAGCTGTGGCTCAATCAGTAGGGCTCCCGTTTACCATATGGGAGGCCCTGGGTCGGTTGCTGGGTCCTCCTGGTGAAGGCAAGCCCGCCAACAGAGTGTGGTTAGCTGACCCAGCTATTTTATATTTAAAAAATATAAAAATGAAAAAAAAAAATAAAGTACACTTTCATACCCTGACTTTAACATATCCAGACACATATTTTTATGGAAAGTGTCTTTATTGAAGGTGCTTGAGTTTTAATTTTTCCACATACTCCTGTGTTGCCTATTGGAGGTTTCTTTCTATTTTAATTTTCAACCAGCACTCCAGCACACTGTACAGATGAATCAGCACTTGGTTGCCATTGTTCAGGATTCCATTGTTCACCTCTTTTCTGTTTTCAGCAATGCCTTCTCTCCTGCAGCTGTCTTTCCAAACAGCCCATTCTTCCAGGCCCCCAAGGTCCAAATTATTATCCTGTAGAAGTGTTTCTGCTGCATCCAGCTAAGGTGCCTGCTTTGGAGGAGCAGAAAGAAGACAAGCCTGGCCAGTAACAGGGAAGCAAATCATGGCCATTTGTCAAGGGACTACATTGGCAGGATGACCAGGATTTTAGTGTTAAAACCCTCCACCCTTGTGAGCCCTTTTGCAATCCAATGCAGAATTTTGAATTCATTTTACATGGAATTGTTATCCATTACCCTCATCTGGGATGTACGTGGTGTCTGGTGAACTTTTATAATGAAGACTCTTCACTGAGGTGGCAATCCTTTCTCATTCTATTCTAATTTTTTCCTCTGCCCTTGATTCCATTGCTCTTAGGCCTCTAGTGGCAAATTATATGGCTTTCCAAGTCATCTTGTTTTGTGTGGTAATTTAGCCAAACTATAAGTGAGCACTTTAAAAAGAGGACATTTTTTATTAGGAAAGATGAATCCGTCAATATAAACTGCATGATAAAACAAAAATTTATTTCACCCCTAGAGATTATAAGGTCCACTATTTGTCAGGGAATTGAATAATTAAAATTTTGTTATTATTTATTTCCTCTAAATATGACTGATTATTTTCCTTTACATGTGTCTGTGCCTTCTTAAAACTTTATTATGACTGAGCATATTATATCTAATCAAATGTAAAATCCATTTTCAAATCAACATTCTCTTTCAATCTAATATATTTTCAGTCCATAATTTAAAGTCCTTTCAAAAGCTTTAACACTAGAGGAGTTATCTTTCTTTCACAATTTTCAAAGAATCCCTATACTACACTGCAAATGGAAATTCGAGTTTGGAATCTTTCCTCCAGGATTCCATTGGTCTCCTTTTTACTCTTTTTAGCAGTGCCATCTCTCCTGCTGCTGTCTTCTCCAAACATACCTTTCTCCCTGCCCAAAAGATCAAAATAATTAGACTGAAAAAGTGTTGGTGACACACAACGCTTTAGTCCCTGCTTTGGAAGAGCAGAAAGAAGACAAGACTGGCCAGTAACTGGGAAATGAATCCTGTCCATTTTTCCTGGGACTGCATTGGCAGGATGAACAGGAATTTTGTGTTCCACACTCCGCCCCTGCAAGCCCTTTTGGAATCCATTGCTGAAGTACGATTTTATTTTACATGCAAAGTTTTCCCATTGCCCTGATGTAGTATATATGTGGTGTTTGGTGGCATTGGATAATGAAGGCTCTTCGTTGAGATGGCAATACTTTCTCATATTATTCTAATTTCTTCCTCTGCCTTTGATTCCATTGCTCTGACTATCTCTAGTTAGAAATAATATGGTTTTCCAAGGGATCATGTTATGTTTGGTAATTTAGGCAAAGGACGTGTGAGTACTTTACAAAGGGGACGTTTTTTACTCAGAGAGAATGAATGCTTCAATGCAAACTGCACGATGAAACAAAAATTTATCCCACCCCTTGAAATTATAACTCCCAAAATTTCATGGGGAATGAAATAATTAATTTTTTAAAATAATTTATTTCCCTAAAATCAGACTGATTATTTTCCTTTACATGTGCCTGTGCCTCCATAAATCTTTACTAAGATTGATTATATTAAATATAATCTTACTTAAAATCCATTTTGAAAACATTTTCTTTCAGTCTAATATACGTTTCCATTCATAATTTTAAAATAAAGTCTTTTCAATAGCTTTAAAAAAAAACATGCATTTTTCACTTTTTCCACATGATGAACTATGGGATGCGTTATTAAGATAACTGAGAAAGAAACTGAAAAAGTTGTTCAAGTATGCTGAGAAAAGCACCTTTGCATGTCAGTGTCAACAAATGGATTGAGAGCTGAATAATATTTTATTTACTTTTCTGGTTTCTGTTTATTTATTATAATTCTTAAAGAGCTGTTGAAAACGTTTAGTAATGATTGAAGAGAAGAATGTGCAACATTGTGATTATATGAATGACCGGGGAATGTACACATTGGATAAGAAAGATTGTGGTTTAATATGTATTGGAAAAACAGCTTTGTTTTAATAATCGTGAGTATGTCTGGAACTGTACACCCAGTTAAGCCATGGATAATAGGCCTTAGTCATGTTTTAAAGATGTTCTTGCCAATTTTTTAAAAAGGAATCACAATTCAAGGTTCCACTGGAGATGTGTGTATGGGACAACTGTTACATGTTAGTTATGCCCCTTTATTTTCTTATGATGAGATTCCTACTCTCGGCGTCAGGTTTATATAAGTTCATGTATGATTGACATGCATCACTAAAAATATATATTAAGCGAAAGCAGGGGGAGAGACATATATGAAGCCTTGGAATTACCTCTTTCTTTAAAGTGGATTCCTTTTGTGTTTCTTCAGTATGGTGTCTGTAATCTGGCATGCATAGAGTGGACATTTTATTCATGACCGGTGAAAAATAGATTTGTTTAATTGTGCAGTTTACTTTGAGGCATTCATTCTTTCTAAGTAAAAAAATATCTTCTTTGTAAAGTGCTCACAGGTCTTTTGCCTAAATTACCACACATAACAAGATCTATTGGAAAACCATATTATTTCCAAAAAGAGATCTTAAGAGCAATGGAATCAAGGGCAGAGCAAGTAATTAGAAAATTGATTTTTATGAACCATTCCTCTTCTACAAGATATCTTTTAAACAGCCGAGTCACTCTTTCTCACCTTGGGACTGTACAGGTCCAATTTGCATTTCTGGGTGTTGGAAATTTCTTCATAATCCAGAAGGGAAATTTAGACGCTGGGAGCTAGTTTTACTCTAGTTATTTGTTTCATTTGTGTATATGTGGATATGTTTCTTGGTAAGAATGATTTTGATTTTTTTCCCAATAATTCTCAAAAATTACAATATGACAAAAGAGCTGCTATTTGTATATGGACACCTGTATCACAATATCTGCACCATCAGCAACAGCCCAATAATATCTTGAAAATCTGGAATGGTTTTCTTGAAAAAACATCCAGGACCTTGTAAACATTCAATAAACACTCATGAAGTCATGTAAAAAGAGGTCCTCTGAATTATCAATTCAAAACTGTGATTATTCCAAAAAGGAAAATCAGTTAGAAACATTTCTTGTGCTCACATTATTTTTCTGCCAGTTAGAGTAGTTTAAAATTATTCCAATAAATAATAGGAAGAAATTGTAGTCCAAAATTAACATAAAATATGTATTCCACAGGAACTCTTCTATCTGAGGTCTTTTACTTTTACAGAGTTTACTATTTAAAAGGGATAAAGACTTTCCTTTCCAATTAACATTGACAGGGTTGGGGGAAAAATTCATTTTCCCTAAGTAAAGATTGACTTATATACTATAATATATAATTAACAATTCTTTTTAAATGTACATTTTAATGGTCTTTAATTTATTTTTTTGTATTTTAAATATTCCCAATTACTCTATAAGAGAACACAGTCATTCTTTTATGACTCATTGCTAATTTTCACGTCCAATTGATCACATTCCTGTTTTCCTTAATATATATATATATATATATATATATAATAGTATGTATAAATTAAAAAAAACAAAGAAGCATTTATGCAGTCGGTCAGAATTGTCAAACCTCTATTCCCAGCATGTCTCCACTTGGGTTTTAAACTTTCTAAAAGATCATGAGTTAATATTTTTGCAATTTTTTTCCACCAGCCACTGACTGTGTTTTATGTTTAAGAAACACTTTCATACCCTGACTTCAACATATCTGGATAGTTGTTTTTATCAGAATTGTCTTTAATGAGGACGCTTGAGTTTTAATTTTTCCACTTACTTCTGTGTGACATATTGGAGGTTTCTTTCTATTTTTATTTTCAACCAGTACTGGAGCACACTGTACAGATGGTTGCCATTGTTCAGGGTTCCATTTTTCACCTCTTTTCTGTTTTGAGGAATGCCTTCTCTCCTGCTGCTGTCTTTTCCAAAGAGCCCATTTTCCATGCCCCCAAGGAACAAATTATTATCCTGCAGCTGTGTTTGTGCTGTATCCAGCTCAGGTCCCTGCTTTGGAGGAGCAGAAAGAGGACAAGCTTGGCCAGTAACAGGGAAACAAATCCTGGCCATTAATCACGGGACTGCATTGGCAGGATGACCAGGATTTTGGTGTAAAAACGCTCAAACCCTGCGAGCCCTTTTGGAATCCAATGCAGAACTTCGATTTCATTTTACATGGAAAGGTTATCCATTGCTCTGATTTGGGGTATATGTGGTGTTTGGTGAACTTTGAAGATGAAGGCTCTTCATTGAGATGGCAATACTTTCTCATTATGTTCTAATTTTTTCCTGTGCCCTTGATTCCATTGCTCTTAGGATCTATATTTGGAAATTAGATGTTTTTCCAAGAGATCTTGTTATGTGTGGTAATTTAGGCAAGGGACGTATGAGTACTTTACAAAGATGACATTTTTTACTTATAGAGAATGAATGCCTCAAAGTAAACTGCACAATTAAACAAATATTTATTTCACTGGTTGAGATAAAAATATCCACTATATCATGGGGAATAAAATAATTAAAATTTTGTTATAAATTATTTTCCATAAATCAGACTGATTATTTTCCTTTACACGTGTCAGTGCATTCTTAAAATTTTATTATGATTGATTATATTAAATCTAATCTTACTTAGAGTCCCTTTTCAAATCAACATTCTCTTTGGAATTAATATGCGTTTCAGTTCATAATTTTAAAATAAAAATTTCCAGCAGCTTTAAAAAATCCATGCAATGTTCACTTTGTGCACATGATGCACTATGGGTTGAATTATAAAAATAACTGATAGATAAACGGAAAAAGTTGTTCAAGTACGGTAAGAAAAGCACATATGCATGTCAGTGTCAACTAATGGATTAAAAGGTGAATATTATGATTTTTAATTTTCTGTATTCTATTTATTTATTATAATTCTTAAAGAGATATTGAAAGCATGTAATAATGTTTGAAGAGAAGAATGCACACCTCTGTGATTATACGAAGGACCAGGGATGGCACACATTGGTTAAGTAATATAGTGGTTTAATATGATTTCATAAAAGAGCCTTTTTTTTAAATTGTGGGGATGTCTGGGATTGTACACATAATTTGAGCAATGAATAAGAGTTTTTAGTCATGTTTTAAAGATGCTCTGGCCAATTTCAGAAAAAGGAATCACAATTCAAGGTTCTGCTGGAGATATGTGTATGAGACTATTGTTAGGTGTTTTGCCCTTATATTTTCTAAGGTTGAGATTTCTGCTCTCCGTGTCAGGTTTATGTATGTTAAGAAACGATTGATATGCATCACTAAAAATATATATTATGAGAAAGAGGGTGGGGAATGACAAATATGAATCTTGGAATTACATATTGTTCTAAAGTGGTCTTCCTTTTGTGTTTCTTCTTTATCAGGTTGTAATCTGGCATGCATAGAATGGAGGGCGGTACCCTCTCCTGGATGCAATAGGTCCTTGACTTTTATGAACCATGCCTCTTCCACATGATAACTTGTAAACAGTTGAGGCACTCTTTCTAACCTTGTGGACCTTACAGTTCCCTTTTGCACTTATGGGTGTTGGTAAGGTCCTTCATAAGGCATAAGAGAAATTTGGACGCTGGGAGCTATTTTTACCCTAGTTCCTTGGTTTCATTTGTGTATATGTAGATCTGTTTCTCGGTAAGAAATATTCTGATTATTTTCCCAACAATTCTCAAAAATTAAAATATGATAAAATAGCAGCTATTTGTAATGGACACCTGCATCACAATCTCCACACTATGCAGCAGCCCAATAATGTCTTGAAAATCAGGAATAGTTTCCTTGAGAAAAAAAATCCTGAGCTTTGTAAACATGCAGTAAAGAATCATGAAATCATGTAAAAAGAGGTCCTCTAAAATATTGATTTAAAATTGTGATTATTCAAGAAAGGGGAATAAGTGAGAAACATATCTTGTGCTCCCATTATTTTTCTGCCAGTAAAAGTAGTTTAATATTATTCCAATAACTATTAGGAAAAAAATCTAGCCCTAAAATTAAGGTAAAATATGCATTGCTCAGGATCTCTTCTATTTGCAGCCTTTTATTTTAACAGGGATTACTTTTTAAAAGGGCTAAATAATTTCCTTTCAAATTAACATTGACAGGGAAGCAGGAAAAATTTTTTGCCTAATTATAGATTGATTTATATACCATAATATATAATTAACCATTCCTTTAAAATGTATGTTTTAATGAAGACTTAAAAATTTTTTTTAATTTTAAATAATCCCAATTACTCTATGAGAGAACACTGGCATTCTAATCTGACTTATTGCTAATTTTCACATCCAATTGGCCACATTCTTGTTTTCCTTAATATATATTTCTAACAAAATCTATAAATCAAAAAAAAAAAAAAAAACATTGATGCATTCGGTCAGGAAACTCAAGCCTCTATACACCAGCATGATTCGACATGTGTTGGAATCTTTCTCACAGCTAAGGAGAAAATATTATTGCATTTTTTCCACCAGCCACTGACCATACTTTGTGTTTAAAATACACTTTCATACTCTGACTTCAACATATCTGGCTAGTTGGTTATATAGGTTGTGTCTGTAGTGAATTCTCTTGGGTTTTAATATTTCTACATACTCCTGAATTGTGTAATGGTGTTTTCTCTCTGTTCCAATTTTTAAAAAGCATGGCACAACACTGCACAAGTAAATCAGAGCTTGGATTCTTTCCTCCAGGATTCCATTGCCTCTCCTCTTTTCTGTTTTTAGCAGTGCCTTCTCTCCTGCTGCTGTCCTTTCCAAACAGCCCATTCTCCATGTTCACAAGGTCCAAATAATTATTCTGCAAAAGTGTTTGGGTCACACCCAGCTAAAGTCCCTGCTTTGAAGGAGCAGAAAGAAGACAAGACTGGCCAGGAAAAAGTACACGAATCCTGGCCATATTTCCTGGGATTGCATTGGCCAGATGACAAGGATTTTGGTGTGCCATACTCCACCCCTCGAGTCCTTTTGGAATCCAATGCAGAAGTTCGATTTCATTTCATATGGTAAATTTATCCATGGCCCTGATCTGAGATATTTTGGTGATTGGTGAACTTTGATAATGATGGCTCTTCATTGAGATGGCAATACTTTCTCATTCTCTTCTAATTTCTTCCTCTTCCTTTGATTCCATTGTGTTTAAAATACAATTTCATAACCTGACTTCAACATATCTGGCTAGTTGGTTGTATAGGCTCTGTCTGTAGTGAAGTCTCTTGGGTTTTAATTTTACCCAATATTCCTGAGTTGCTTAATGGTATTTTCTTTCTTTTCCAAATTTTAAAAAGCACCGCACCACACCACACAAGGAAATAAGAGCTTGGATTCTTTCCTCCAGGATTCCATTGTTCTCCTCTTTTCCGTTTTTAGCAGTGCCATCAGTCCTGCTGCTGTCTTCTCTAAACATCCCTTTCTCCATGCCCACAAGGTCCAAATAATTAGACTTAAAAAGTATTGGTGACACACAACGCTATGGTCCCTGCTTTGGAAGAGCAGAATGAAAACAAGACTGGCCAATAACCGGGAAATGAATCCAGGCCACTTTTCCTGGGACTGCATTGGCAAGATGACCATATGTTGGTGTGCCATGCTCCAACACTGCTAGCTCTTTTGGAATCCAATGAAGAAGTTCGATTTCATTTTACACGGAATGGTTATCCATTGCCCTGATCTGGCGTATATGTGGTGTTTGGTGACCTTTGATAATGAAGGCTCTTCATTGAGATGGCAATATTTTCTTATTATGTTCTAATTTCTTCGTCTGCCCTTGATTCACTTGCTGTTAGGATCCCTATTTGGAAATAATATGGGTTTCAAAGAGATCTTGTAATGGTGGTAATTTAAGCAAAGGATGTGTGAGCACTTCACAAAGAGGACTTTTTTACTTAAAAAGATTAAATGCCTCAAAGTAAACTGCACGATGAAACAAATATTTATTTCACCGGTCAAGATTAAAAGGTCCACTATAACACGGGAAATAAAATAATTAAAATTTGGTTATACATTTTTTCCCATAAATCAGCCTGATTATTTTCCTTTACATGTGTCAGTGCATTATTAAAATTTTATTATGATTGATTGTATTAAATCTAATCTTACTTAGAGCCCCTTTTCAAATCAACATTCTCTTTGGAACTAATATGCCTTTCAGTTCATAATTTTAAAATAAAAATTTTCAAAATCTTTAAAAATCCAGGAAATGTTCACTTTGTCCACATGATGAACTATGGGTTGAATTATCAAAAAACTGAGAGATAAACAGAAAAAGTGTTTATGAACAGCAAGCAAAGCACATATGCATGTCAGTGTCAACTAATGGATTAAGAGCTGAAAAATATATTTTTTATTTTCTTTACACTCTTTATTTCCTATGATTCCTAAAGAGCTATTGAAAACATTAAATAATGACTTAAGGGAAGAATGCACACTTCCGTGATTATATGAAGGACCAGGGATGGTACACATTGGATAAGTAATATAGTGGTTTATTATGATTTAATAAAATAGCCTTTTCTTTTTTTTATAATTGTGGGGATGTCTGGATTCTACACATAATTTCAGCCATGGATAATAGGATTTAGTCATGTTTTAAAGATGCTCTGTCCAATTTTTAAAAAAGAAATCACAATTCAATATTCTGCTGGATTTATGTGTATGAGACTACTGTTAGGTGTTTTTCCCGATATTTTCTAAAGTTGAGATTTCTGCTCTCAGTGTCAGGTTTATGTATGTTCTGAAATGATTGATATGAATCACTGAAAATATATATTATGAGAAAGAGGCTGGCGAGGGACAAATATGAAGCTTGGAATTACCAATTTCTCAAAAGTGGTCTTCCTTTGTGTTTCTTCATTATTAGAGGTTGTAATCTGGCATGCAAAGAATGGTGTGCGGAGTGCTCTGCTTGATGCAATAAGGCCTTGACTTTTATGAGCCATTCTTCTTCCACATGATAACTTGTAAACAGTTGAGGCACTCTTTCTCGCCTTGTGAACTTTACAAGTCCCTTTCGCATTTCTGGGTGTTGACAAGGTCCTTCATAAGCCATAGGACATATTTGGAGGCTCGGAGATACTTGCACTGTAGTTCCTTGGTTTCAATTCTTATGTATAGATCTGTTTCTTTGTAAGAATGATTTTGATTTTTTCTTCCAAAACATTTATCAAAAATTAAAATATGTCAAAAGACCAGGTATTTGTCTATAGACATCTGCGTCACTATCACTGCTCCATGGGCAAAAGCCCAATTATGTCCAGAAATCAGCAATGGATTACTTGATAAAAAATGCAAAGCCTGCTAAACATTCAGTAAATAATCCCGAGGTCATGTAAAAAAGAGGTCCTCTGAATTATCGATTTAAAATTGTGGTTATCCAAAACGAAGAATCAGTGAGAAATATTTCTTGTGCTCCCATTATTTTTCTGCCAATTAGAGTAGTATAATATTATTCCAATAACTATTAGGAAGAAACTCTAGTCAAAAAATTAAGGTAAAATATGCATTCCACAGGAGCTCTCTATTTGTAGCATTTTATTTTACAAAGTTTACTCTTTAAAAGGGCTAAAGTCTTTCCTTTCCAATTAACATTGAAAGGGTATTGGCAAAAATTATTATTTCCTATGTACAGGTCAATTTACATATCAAAATATATAAATAACCATTCTTTAAAATGTTTGTTTTTACAAAGATTTAAAATTTATTATTTTTAATTTTAAATATTCCAAATTAGTCTATGAGAGAACACTGTCATTCTAATCAGACTCATATCTAGTTTTCACCTCCAATTGGACACAATCTTGTTTTCCTTAATATATATTTCTAGCAGAATCTATAAATTAAAAAAGAAAACTTTTACACAGTCAGTCAGGAAACTCAAAACACTATCCTCCAGTATGACACCAGATGTGTTGGAATCTTTCTGACAGATCATGAGAAAATATTATGGCATTTTTCCACCAGCCACTGACCATACTATACGTTTAAAATTCACTTTCATACACTTCTTCAACATATCTGGCTAGTTGGTGGTATTGGCACTGTCTGTATTGAAGATTCTTGTGATTTCATTTTTTCCACATTCTTCTGAAGTGGCTAGAGGCATTTTCTTTCTTTCACAATTTTCAAAAATGCCCCATACCACACTCCCCAAGGAAATCCGAGTTTGGATTCTTTCCTCCAGGATTCCATTGTTCACCTCTTTTCTGTTTTTAGCAGTGCCATCTCTACTGCTCCTGTCTTCTCCAAACATCCCTTTCTCCCTGCCCTCAGGGTAGGGGGAATAATTTGTCATGGGACTGCATTGGCCTGATAACCAGGATTTTAGTGTTAAAAGGCTCTTGTTAAGTGTGGTAATTTAGCCAAATTATAAGAGAGCACTTTACAAAGAGGACATTTTTACTAAGAAAGAATGAATCCCTCAAAGTAAACTGAATGATAAAACAAAAATTTATTTCACCCCTAGAGATTATAAGGTCCACTATTTCCAGGGGAATAGAATAATTAAAATTTTGTTATTATTTATTTCCCCTAAATATAACTGATTATTTTCCTTTACATGTGTCTGTGCCTACTTAAATCTTTATTATGACTGATCATATTAAATCTAATCTTACCTAAAATGTCTTTTCAAATCAACATTCTCTTTCAATCTAATATACATTGTAGTCCATAATTTAAAATTAAAGTCCTTTCAACAGCTTTTAAACTGCCATGTATTGTTCACTTTGCCCACATTATGCACTAAGGGATGAGTTATCAAAAACCTGAGAGATAAACGGAAAAATTTGTTCAAGGATGGTGAGAAAAGCACCTTTGCATTGCAGTGTCAACAAATCGATTGAGAGGTGAATAATATTTTATTTCTTCTTCTAGATTCTATTTATTTCTCTTAATTCTTAAAGAGCTTTTGAAAACGTTTAATCATGATTGAAGAGAAGAATGCACACATCTGTGAATATATGACGCACCAGGGAATGTACACATTTGATAAGTAAAATTGTGGTTTAATATGAATTAATAAAACAGACTTGTTTTAAAAGTCATGGGGATGTCTGAAATTTTACACCCTAGTTGAGACATGAATAATAGGCCTTAGTCATATTTTAAAGATGCTTTGTCCAATTTTTAAAAAGTAATCACAATTAAACGATCTCCTGGACATGTGAGAACTGGACCATTGTTTGGTGTCATGCCTCTTAATTTTCTAAAGTTGATATTTTGGTTCTCGGCTTCAGCTCTTGTATGTTCATGTATGATTGATATGCATCACTAAAATATATATATTAAGTGAAAAATGGTGTGGAGAAACAAATATGAAACTTTTGAATTACCTGTTTCCGTAAATTCAACTTCCTTTAGTGTTTTTACATTATCAAAGGTTGTAATCTATCAAGCATAGAAGGGAGTACGGTGCCCTCTGCTGGATGGATTTGGTCCTTGACTTTGAGAACCTTTCGTCTTACCCTGATAACTTGTAAACAGTTCAGTCACTCTTTATCACCTTGTGGAACATACACGTCCCTTTTTCCCTTCTCTGTGTTGGCATGGTCCTTCATAAGCCATAGGAGAATTTTGAAGGCTGTAAGTTATTTGTACAGTAGCTCAATGGTTTCATTTTTGTATATGTCGATCTGTTTCTTTGCAAAATTTTTTTGAAAATATTTCCAATACATTCTCAAAATTACAATATGTCAAAAAGCAGGTATTCATATATGGACACCTGCATCACAATCTCTCTGCCATCAGGAACAGCCCAATTGTGTCCATAAAATCAGGAATGTTGCCTTGAAACAAAACCCTGAGAGGTGTAAACATTCAGTGCAGAATTGTGAAGTCATGTAAAATGATGTCCTCTGGATTATTGATTTAAAATTGTGATTATTCAAAAAAGGAGTCTTCAGTGAGAAGCATTTCTTGCCCTCCCATTATTTTTCCTCGAGTTAGAGTTGTTTAATATTATTCCAATAATTATTAGGAAGAAACTCTAGTCCAAAAGTTAAGGTAAAATATGCATGGCACAGGAACTCTTCTATTTGAAGCCTTTTATTTTTACAGAGTGTTCTATTTTATGGGATAGAATCTTTCTGTTCAAATTAACACTGACAGGGTATGGGGAAAAATTCTTTCTGCCTCAGTAAGGATTTATTTTTATAGCATAATAAATAATTAACCTTTTTTTTAAAAAACATGTATAATTTAACAAAGGCTTAAAATTTCTTTTTTCAATTTTAAATTCTCCAAATTGCTCCATGAGAGAATATCGTCATTGAAAGCTGATGTAGACTTAATTTTCACCTCCAAAGGAACACATTCTGTTTTTTTAATGTATAACTATAACAGAATCAATAAGTTAAAAAAAAAAAAACTTCTATACTGTTGGTCAGGATTCTCAAACATCTATTCCCAGTATGACTCCACACATGTCGGATTCTTTCTGACAGATCATGAGGAAATATTATGGCACTTTTTCCACCACCCTCTTACTACACTTTATGTTTTAAATGCACTTTCATACCATGACTTCATCATAACTGGATAGTTGGTTGTATAGGCTGACTCTGTAGTGAAGTTTCTTGGGTTTTAATTTTTCCCACATAATCCTGAGTTTGTGAGTGGAGATTTCTTTCTGTTCCAATTTTCAAAAAGCCACTCACCACACTGCACAAGGAAATCAGAGCTTGGATTCTGTCCTCCATAATTCCGTTGTTCTCCTCTTTACTGTTTTTGGCAGTGCCTTATCTCTTGCTGTTCTCTTTTCCAAACAGTGCATTCTCCATGGCCCCAAAATCAAAAAGTGTTTGGCCCACACCGAACTAAATTCCATGCTTTGAAGGAGCAGAAAGAAGACAAGACTGGCCAGTAAAAGAGAAACGAATCCTGATTCTTTTTCTTGGACTGCATTGGCAAGATGACCAAGATTTTGGTGTGCCCCACTCCACCCCTGCAAGCCCTTTCGGAATCCAATGCAGAAGTTTGATTTCATTTTACAGGGAAAGGTTATCCATTGCCCTGATCTGGGGTATAAGGGGTGTTTGGTGACCACTGATGAAGAAGTTTTTTCATTGAGATGGCAATACTTTCTCATTATGTTCAAATTTCTTAAATAAATATGAAGCTTGGAATTACCTATTGCTCTAAAGTGCTCTTCCTTTGTGTTTCTTCATTATCAGGTTGTAATCTCACATGCATAGAATGGAGGGCGGTACCCTCTGCTTGATGCAATAGGTCCTTGAATTTTATGAACCATGCAACTTCCCCATGATAACTTCTAAACAGTTGAGGCACTCTTTCTCACCTTGTGGATCTTACACATCCCTTTTGCACTTCTGGGGTTTGGCAAGATCCTTCATAAGCCATAAGAGAAATTTGGATGCTGGGAACTATTTTTACTGTCCTTCCTTGTCTTCATTGGTGTATATGTGGATCTGTTTCTTGGTAAGAATGATTTTAATATTTTTCCAAACAATTTTCAAAAATTAGAATATGATAAAGTAGCAGCTATTTTTATGTGGACCCTCGTGTCACAATCTGCACAATATGCAACAGTCCAATAATGTTTTTAAAATCGGAATGGTTTCCTTGAAAGAAAAATCCTGAGCTTTGTAAACATGCAGTAAAGAATCGTGAACTCATGTAAAAAGAGCTCCTCTGAATTATCGAATTAAAATTGTGATTATTCAAGAAAGGAGAATAAGTGAGAAACATTTCTTGTGCTCCCATCATTTTTTTGCCAGTAAAAGTAGTTTAATATCATTCCAATAACTATTAGGAAAAAAATCTAGCCCAAAAATTAAGGTAAAATATGCATTGCACAGGAACTCTTCTAGTTGTAACATTTTATTTTAACAGAGTTACTATTTAAAAGGGTTAAAGCCTTTCCTTTCCAATTAACCTCGACAGGGAACCAGGAAAAATTCTTTTTCCCTAATTAAAGATTGATTTATATACCAAAATATAGAATTAATTATTCTTTTAAAATGTATGTCTTAACAAAGATTTAAAATTGATTTATTTTTATTTTAAATACTCCCAATTACTCTATGCAAGAACACTGGCATTCTAATCTGACTTATTGTTAATTTTCACCTCCAATTGGCCACATTCTTGTTTTCCTTAATATATATTCCTAACAGAATCTAAAAATAAATAAATAAAAACTTTAATGCAGTCGGTCAGGAAACTGAAAACTCTATACCCCAGCATGACTCCACATGTGTTGGAATCTTTCTCACAGCTCAGGAGAAAACATTATTGAATTTTTTCCACCACCCACTGACCATACTTTGTGTTTAATATAAAATTTCATACCCTGACTTTAACATATCTGGCTATTTGGGTGTATAAGCTGTGTCTGTAGTGAAGTCTCTTGGGTTTTAATTTTTCCACATACTCCTGAGTTGTGTAATGGTGTATTCTCTATTCCAATTTTTAAAAAGCACCGCACCACACCTCACAAGGAAATAAGAGCATAGATTCTTTCCTCCAGGATTCCATTGTTCTCCTCTTTTCTGTTTTTAGCAGTGCTTTCTAACCTGCTGCTGTCATTTCCAAACAGCCTGTTCTCCATGCTTACAATGCCTGAATAATTATTCTGCAAAAGTGTTTGGTTCACACCCAGCTAAGTTTCCTGCTTTGAAGGAGCAGAAAGAATACAAAACTGACCAGTAAAAGGGACACGAATCCTCACCATATTTCCTGGGATTGCATTGGCCAGATGACCAGGATTTTGGTGTGCCACACTCCACCCCTGCGAGTCCTTTTGAAATCCAATGCAGAAGTTCGATTTCATTTCAAATGGTAAGTTTATCCACGGCCCTGATCTGAGATATATTGGTGATGTGTGAACTTTGATATTGAAGGCTCTTCATTGAGATGGCAATACTTTCTCATTCTATTCTAATTTCTTCCTCTGGTTTTGATTCCATTGCTCTGAGTATCTCTAGTTGGAAATAATATCATTTTCCAAGGGATCCTGTTATGTTTGGTAATTTATGCAAAGGACGTATGAGCACTTTACCAATGGGACATTTTTTCTCAGAAAGAATGAATGCCACAATGCAAACTGCATGAAGAAACAAAAATTTATTTCACCCCTTGAGATTATAATTTCCAAAATTTCATGGGGAATAAAATAATTAAAAATATTTGATAATTTATTTCCCTAAAATCATACTGATTATATTCCTTAACATGTGCCTGTGCCTCCTTAAATTTTTATTAAGTTTGTTTATATTAAGTCTAATCCTACCTAAAATCCCTTTTTAAATCAACATTCTATTTCAATCTTATATACGTTTCCGTTCATAATTTTAAAATAAAGTGTTTTCAATACCTTTTAAAAAGCCATGCATTTTCCCTTTGTCCTCGTGATGCATTATGGGATGATTCATGAAGATAACTGAGAGAAACGGAAAGTGTTGTTCAAGGACGCTAATAAAAGCACCTTTAGATGGCAGTGTCAATAAATGGATTGAGAGTTGAATAATAATTTATTTACCATTCTGGATTCTGTTTATATATTATAATTCTTAAAGAGCTGTTGAAAACTTTTAATAATGATTGAAGAGAAGAATGTGCACCTCTGTGATTATATGAAGGAACAGAGAATGTACACATTGGATAAGAAAGCTTGTGGTTTCATATGTGTTAATAAACAGATTGGTTTTAATAATCGTGGGTATGTGTAGAACTGTACACCCAGTAAAGCCATGGATACAAGGCATAAGTCATGTTTTAAAGATGTTCTTGCCAATTTTTAAAAAGGCAATCACAAATCAAGGTTCTGCTGGTGATGTGTGTATGGGAAGACTGTTAGGTGTTATGCCCCTGTATTTTTGTTATGATGAGATTTCTACTCTAGGCATAAGGTTTAGATATGTTCATGAATGAGTGACATGTATCACAAAAAATATATATTAAGGGAAAGTAAGGGAGAGAGACAAAAATGAAGCTTTGGAATTACCTATTTCTCTAAAGTGGTCTTCCTTTTGTGTTTCTTCAGTATGGAGGATGTAATCTGGAGTGCATAGATGTAGGGCGGCCACTCTGCTTGATGGAAATTGTCTTTGATTTTCATGAACCATTCCACTTCTACATGATATCTTGAAAACAGAGGAGTCACTCTTTCTCCCCTTGTGGACCATACATGTCCCTTTTTCCTTTCTCTGTGTTGGCAAGGTCCTTCATGAGCCATAGGAGAATTTTGGAGGCTATAAGTTATTTGAACAGTAGTACAATGGTTTCATTTTTGTATATGTCAATCTGATTCTTTGCAAAAATTTTTTGAAAATATTTCCAATATATTCTCAAAAATTACAACATGTCAAAGAGCAGGTATTCATATATGGACACCTGCATCACAATCTCTCTGTCATCGGGAACAGCACAATCGTGTCCTGAAAATCAGGAATATTTCCTTGAAACAAAACTCCGAGTGATGTAATCATAATGAATGTGATAATGAATGTAAACATTCATTATTAATCGTGGGTATGTCTGGAACTGTTCACAGAGTTAAACCATGGATACTAGGCATTAGTCATGTTTTAAAGATTTTCTTGTCAATTTTTTAAAAGGGAACCACAATTCAAGGTTCCACTTGAGATTTGTGTATGGGACGACTCTTAGGTGTTATGCCCCTATATATTTTTATGATGAGATTTCTACTCTCATCGTCAGGTTTCTACATGTTCAAGTGTGATTGACATGCATCACTAAAATATATATATTAAGGGAAAGCAAGGGGAGAGAGACAAATATGAAGCTTTGGAATTACCTATTTCTCTAAAGAAGACTTCCTTTTTTGTTTCTTCAGTATGGAGGCTGTTATCTCTTCGAACATACAGTAGACATTTTATGCTTGACCGGTGAAATAAGTATTTGTTTAATCGCGCAGTTTACTTTGGGGCATTCATTCTTTCTAAGTAAAAGATGTCCTCTTTGTAAAGTGCTCACACGTCCTTTGCCTAAATTACCACACATAACAAGATCTCTAGGAAAACCATATTATTTCCAAATAGAGATCCTAAGATCAATGGAATCAAGGGCCGAGGAAGGAATTATAACATTGATTTTTATGAACCATTCTTCTTCTACATAATATCTTGTAAACAGTTGAGTCACTCTTTCAACACTTTTGGAACCTACTGGTCCCTTTTGCATTTCTGGTTGTTGACAATGTCCTTCATAAGAGAGAGAGAAATTTGGACACTGGGAGCTAGTTTTACTCTAGTTCCTTGGTTTCATTTGTGTATATGTGGATATGTTTCTTGGTAAGAATGATTTTGAATCTTTTCCCAATAATTCTCAAAAATTATAATATGACAAAAGAGCAGCTATTTGTTTATGGACACCTGCATCACAATCTCTGCACCACCAGCAACAGCCCAATAATGTCTTGAAAATCAGGAATTGTATCCTTAAAAAAAAATCTAGAACCTTGTAAACATTCAATAAACACTCATGAAGTCATGTAAAAAGAGGTCCTCTGACTTAAAATTTCAAAATTGTGATTATTCCAAAAAATAGAATCATTGAGAAATATTTTTAGTGCTCCCCTTATTTTTCTGCCAGTGAGAGTACTTTAAAATTATTCCAATAAATAATAGGAAGAAAATGTCATCCAAAAATTTATGTAAAATATGCATTCCACAGGATCTCTTCGATTTGTGTTCTTTAATTTTACAGAATTAATTATTTAAAGTGTTAAAGACTTTACTTTCCAATTGACAGAGACAGGGTAGGGGAAAAATCATTTTGCCTGAGAAAATATTGATTAATATGCCATAATATTTAATTAACCATTCTTTTAATATGTATGTTTTAATGAAGTCTTAAATTCATTTTTTTTATTTTAAATACTCCCAATTACTCTATGAGAGAGCAACATCATTTTACTCTGACTAATTGCTAATTTTCACATCCAAGGGGTCACATTCTTGTTTTCCTTAATTTATATGTATAATAGAATCTATACATTAGAAAACAAATAAACATTTATGCAGTCGGTCAGAATTGTCAAACCTCTATTCCCAGCATGACTCCACATGTGTTTTAAACTTTCTGAAAGATCATGAATAAATATTTTTGCATTTTTTTCCAACAGCCACTGACTATATTTTATGTTTAAAATACACTTTCATACCCTGACTTCAACATATCTGGACAGATGTTTTTATGGGAAGTGTCTTTATTGAAGTCGCTTGAGTTTTAATTTTTCCACATACTCCTGTGTTGCCTATTGGAGGTTTCTTTCTATTTTAATTTTCAACCAGCACTCCAGCACACTGTACAGATGAATCAGCACTTGGTTGCCATTGTTCAGGATTCCATTGTTCACCTCTTTTCTGTTTTTAGCAATGCCTTCTCTCCTGCTGCTGTCTTTTCCAAACAGCCCATCCTTCCATGCCCCCAAGTTTCAAATTATTATCCTGTAGAAGTGTTTGTGCTGCATCCAGCTAATCTGCCTGTTTTGGAGGAGCAGAAAGAAGACAAGCCTGGCCAGTAACAGGGAAACTAATCCTGGCCATTTGTCAAGGGACTACATTGGCAGGATAACCAGGATTTTAGTGTTAAAATGCTCTACACTTGCGAGCCATTTTGGAATCCAATGCAGAAGTTCGATTTCATTTTACATGGAATGGTTATCCATTACCCTTATCTGGGATGTACGTGGTGTCTGGTGACCTTTTATAATGAAGACTCTTCACTGAGGTGGCAATCCTTTCTCATTCTATTCTTTTTTTTCCTCTGCCCTTGATTCCATTGCTCTTAGGCCTCTAGATGGAAATTATATGGCTTTCCAAGTGATCTTGTTAGATGTGTGAATTTAGCCAAAGTATAAGTGAGCACTTTACAAAGAGGACATTTTATATTAGGAAAGATGAATCCCTCAATGTAAACTGCATGATTAAACAAAAATTTATTTCACCCCTAGAGATTATATGGTCCACTATTTCCCTGGGAATAGAATAATTAAAATTTTGTTATTATATATTCCCCTAAATATGACTGATTATTTTCCTTTACATGTGTCTGTGCCTTCTTAAATCTTTATTATGACTGATCATATTAAATCTAATCTTACATAAAATCCCTTGTCAAATCAACATTCTCTTGCAATCAAATATATTTTCAGTCTATAATTTAAAGTCCTTTCAAAAGCTTTAACAGAGCCATGCATTGTTCCGTTTGCCCACATCATGCACAATGGGATGTTATCAAAAAAACTGAGAGAAAAAGGGAAAAATTTGTTCAATGATGGTGAGAAAAGCACCTTTGCATGACAGTGTGAACAAATGGATTGAGAGGTGAATAATATTTTATTTATGCTTCTGGATTCTCTTTATTTATTTTAATTCTTAAAAAGTTGTTGAAAACGTTTAATAATGATTGAAGAGAATACCATCAAGTTCACTCTAGTCCATAGTTCTTCCCCCAATCCTGAGGGGACTGGGATGGTGAAATCCACTCCAACTCCAAGTGAGAGAGGGCTTATATCCCATGGATATGGTGGGTGGGATGATCCTGCCTGCAGATGCAGGCCCTCTGCATTCCCTGGGATGGCCATTGCCCATCGTTGTCTCCTCACCAGGTAACTTGGATGAGTCCATTGAGCTGTAGGGTAGGAGTTGCAGCTCCACCTAGATTTCTTTTTTTTTTTTTTAAAGATTTTATTTATTTATTCATTTATCCCCCCCTTGCTGCTTGTGCTCGCTGGGTCAGCTAACCACGCCGTGCAGGCGGGCTTGCCTTCACCAGGAGGGCCCGGGAACCGAACCCGGGGCCTCCCATATGGTAAACGGGAGCCCTACTGATTGAGCCACAGCCACTTCCCTCCACCTAGATTTCATGCACACCTGGCACATAGGCAGGTGGAAGGCTCCAGTGTCTGGAAGTATACCTAAAAACTCCAGCATCGCATATAGTTTTGAATAGAAGGGACTGGTGAACCATGTGCAGGGAGAAGTTATTTGAGTCTAATTCTGTCACTCTCAGGAGCACAGATGTGGGCAACATGGGAACCCTAGTGGGTTCCATGTAATATTTTGGGTAATCTAATCACCTCTTAAAATATATGTATATATAAATATATAAACAACATTTTTGTAAACAAATACACATATATACATATATATTTATATATCATTTTGCAAATGTTTGTAAGTATTGTGAGAATTTTGATTTTTACCCATAATAAAAAAAAAATAATAATGATTGAAGAGAAGAATGCACATCTCTGTGAATATATGACGCACCAGGGAATGTACGCATTTGATAAGTAATGTAGTGGTTTAATATGTATTAATAAAACAGACTTGTTTTAAAAGTCATGGGGATGTCTGAAATTGTACACCCGAGTTGAGCCATGAATAATAGGCATTAGTCATATTTTAAAAATGCTTTGGCCAATTTTTAAAAAAGGAATCACATTTCAACGATCTCCAGGAGATGTGTGTACTGGACCACTGTTAGGTTTCATGCCACTTAATTTTCTAAGGTTGAGATTTTGGCTCGGCTTCAGTATTTGTATGTTCAGGTATGATTGATATGCATCACTAAAATATATATTAAGTGAAAGACGGTGGGTGGAGAAACAAATATGAAGTTTTTGAATTACCTATTTCCCTAAAGTCAGCTTCCTTTAGTGTTGCTTCATTATCAAAGATTGTAATCTCCCAATCATAGAAGTACGTTGCCCTGTGCTGGTTGAATTTTGTCCTTGACTTTCAGAACATTTCATCATACCCTGATAACTTTTAAACAGTTGAGTCAACCTTTCTCACCTTGTGGACCATACACGTCACGTTTTCCTTTCTGTGTGTTGGCATGGTCCTTCAGGAGACCTAGGAGAATTTTGTAAGTTATTTGTGCAGTAGTACAATGGTTTCATTTTTGTACATGTCAATCTGTTTTTTTGCAAAAAATTTTTTTGAAAATATTTCCAATACATTCTCAAAAATTACAATATGTCAAAAAGCAGGTATTCATATAAGACACCTGCATCATAATCTCTCTGCTATCGGGAACAGCACAATTGTGTCAAGAATATCAGGAATGTTTCCTTGAAACAAAACCCTGAGTGATGTAAACATTCAGTACAGAATTGTGAACATGTAAAATGATGTCCTCTGGGTTATTGATTTAAAATTGTGATTATTCAAAAAAGGAGTCATCAGTGAGAAGCATTTCTTGTCCTCCTATTTCTTTCCTTGGAGTTAGAGTTGTTTAATATTATTCCAATAATTATTAGGAAGAAACTCTAGTCCAAAAGTTAAGGTAAAATATGCATGCCACAGGAACTCTTCTATTTGAAACTTTTTATTTTTACAGAGTTTTCAATTTAACGGGCTAAAATCTTTCCTTTAAAATTACCACTGACAGGTTATAGGGAAAAAATTCTTTCTGACTAAGTAAGGATTTATTTTTATAGCAAAACAAATAAAAAACAATTTTTAAAACAATTATACTTTCACAAAGCCTTAAAATTTCTTTTTTTCAATTTTGAATTCTCCAAATTGCTCTGTGAGAGAATATCATCATTGTAAGCTGACATAGAGTTAATATTCACCTCCAATGGAACACATTCTTGTTTTTTTAAGGTAAATTTTAACAGAAATTATAAGTTAAAAAAAAAACTTTTATGCTGTCTGTCAGGATTCTCAAACCTCTATTCCCAGCATGACTCCACACATGTCGGATTCTTTCTGACAGATCATGAGAAAATATTATGGCATTTTTTCCACCAGCCACTGAATGCACTTTATATTTAAAATTCAGTTTCATACCCTGACTTCAACATAACTGGCTAGTTGGTTGTATAGGCTGTGTCTGCAGTGCAGTCTCTTGGGTTTTAATTTTTCCCACATAATCCTGATTTGGTGAGTGGAGTTTTCTTTCTGTTCAAATTTTCCAAAAGCAGCACACCACATGGCAGAAGGAAATCACAGTTTCGAATCTGTCCTCCATGATTCTGTTGTTATCTTTTTTACTGATTTTAGCTGTGCCTTATCCCTTGCAGCTCACTTTTTCAAACAGTGCATTCTCCATACCCCCAAAGTTTGAATAATTAGTCTGCAAAAGATTTTGAGCCACACCCAACTAAGGTCCCTGCTTTGAAGGAGGAGAATTAAGACAAGTCTGGCCAATAAAAGCAAAAGTAATCATGGCCAATTTCCTGGGACTGTATTGGCAAGATGACCAGGATTTTGGTGAGCCACGCTCCACCCCTCCTAGCCCTTTTGGAATCCAATGCAGATGTTTGCTTTCATTTTACACGGAAAGGTTATCCATCTCCTTGATCTGGGGTATATGTGGTGTTTGGTGACATTTGATAATGAAAGCTCTTCATTGAGATGGCAATACTTTCTCATTATGTTCTTAATTCTTTCTCTTCCCTTGATCCCTTGGTCTTAGGAACCGTAATTGGAAATAATATGGTTTTCAAAGAGATCTTGTTTTGGGTGGTAATTTAGACAAAGGACGTGTGAGCACTTTACAAAGACGACATTTTTTACTTTGAAAGATTGAATGCCTCAAAGTAAACTGTACTATGAAACAAATATTTATTTCACTGGTTAAGATTAAAATGTCCACCATATCACAGGGAATAAAATAATTAAAATTTGGTTATAATTTATTTCCCATAAATCAGACTGATTATTTTCTTTACGTGTCAGTGCATTCTTAAAATTTTATTGTGATGCATTATATTAAATCTAATCTTACCAAGAGTCTCTTTTCTAATCAACATTCTCTTTGGAACTAATTTGCATTTCAGTTCATACTTTTAAAATAAAAATTTCAACAACTTAAAAATATCCATGCAATCTTCACTTTGTCCACATGATGCACTATGGGTTGAATTATCAAAAAAAAACTGAGAGATAAACAGAAAAATTTCTTCAAGACTGGCAAGCAAACACATATGCATGTCAGTGTCAACTAATAGATTAAGAGGTGAATAATATGTTTTTATTTTCTGTATTCTCTTTATTTCCTATAATTCTTAAAGAGCGATGGAGTACATTTAATAATGATTGAAGAGAAAAATGCACACCTCTGTGATTATACGAAGGACCAGGGATGGTACACTTTGGATAAGTAATATTGTGGTTTATTAGGATTTAATAAACGAGCTTTTTTTTAAATTGTGGGGGTGTCTGGGATTGTGCAAATAATTTGAACGAAGGATAATAGGTATTAGTCATGTTTTAAAGATGCTCTGGCCAATTGTTAAAAAAGAAGTCACAATTCAAGGTTCTGCTGGAGCTATGTGTATGAGACTACTGTTAGGGCTTTTGCCCCTATATTTTCTAAGGTTGAGATTTCTGCTCTCGGTGTCAGGTTCATGTATGTTCAGAAACGATTGATATGCATCCCTAAAATATATATATTATGAGAAAAAGTGTGGGGAGGGACAAATATGAATCTTGGAAATACCTATTGCTCTAAAGTGGTCTTCCTTTGTGTTTCTTCATTATCAGAGGTTGTAATCTGGCATGCATAGAATGGAGGGTGTTACCCTCTGCTTGTTGCAAAAGGTCCTTGACTTTATGAACCATTCCTCTTCCACATGATAATTTGTAAACAGTTGAGGCACTCTTTCTCACCTTGTGGAACTTACAGGTTCGTTTTGCATTTCTGGGTATTGGCAAGGTCCTTCATAAGCCATAGGACATATTTGGAGGTTGGGAGATACCTGTACTGTAGTTCTTTGGTTTCAATTCTTATGTGTAGATCTGTTTCTTTGTAAGAATGATTTTGGTTTTTTTCTTCCAATACATTTATCAAAAATGAAAATATGTCAAAAGGCCAGATATTTGTCTATAGACACCTGTATCACAAACTCTGCTCCAAGGGAAACAGCCCAATGATGTCCAGAAAAATAGCAATGGGTTCCTTGAAAAAAAAATGCAGATCCTGCTAAATATTCAGGAAAGAATCCTGAGTTCATGTAAAAAGAGGTCCTCTGAATTATCTATTTAAAATTGTGGTTATTCAAAATGAAGAATCAGTGAGAAACATTTCTTGTGCTCCCATTATTTTTCTGTCATTTAGAATTGTGTAATATTATTATTCTAACTATTATGAAGAAAATCTAGTAAAAATTAAGATAAAATATGCATTTCCCAGGAGCTCTCTATTTGTAGCATTTTATTTTACAGAGTTTAATCTTTAAAAGCGGTAAAGTCTTCCCTTACCATTTAACATTGACAGAGTATGGGGAATTATTCTTCTTTCCTATGTACATGTCGATTTATATACCAAAATATATAAATAAACATTCTTTAAAATGTTTGTTTTAACGAAGACTTAAAATTCATATTTTTTTTAATTTTAAATACTCCAAATTAATCTATGAGAGTACACCATCATTCTCATCAGACTTATATCTAGTTTTCACCTCCAAAAAAAATCTAGCCCCAAAATAAAATATACATGTTTCAATAAATGGATAAGTATAGGTTTTGTTATAAAAATAAATCTTTACTTAGGCAGAAAGTATTTTTCCCCATACCCTGTCTGTATTAATTGGAAAGGAAAGATTTTAGCCCTCTTAAATATTAAACTCTGTAAAAATAAAAGGCTACAAATAGAAGGGTTCCTGAGTCATGCAAATTTTACCTTAATTTTTGGGCTAGATTATTTTCTAATAATTTATTAATAATAATAAACTACTCTAAGTGGCAGAAAAATAATGGGAGGACAAGAAATGCTTCTCACTGATGGCTCCTTTTTTGAATAATCACAATTTTAAATCAGTAATTCAGAGGACACCTTTTTACATGACTTCACAATTCTGTACTGAATGCTTACATCACTTGGAGGTTTGTTTCAAGGAAACATTCCTGATTTTCTGGACACAATTGGGCTGTTACCAATGGCAGAGAGATTGTGATGCAGGTGTCCATATATGAATACCTGCTTTTTGACATATTGTAATTTTTGAGAATTTATTGGAAACATTTTCAAAATAATTTTTGCAAAGAAACAGATAGACATATACAAAAATGAAACCATTGTACTACTGTACAAATAACTTACAGCCTCCAAAATTCTCCTATGGCATATGAAGGACCATGCCAACACACAGAAGGGAAAAAGTGACATGTATGGTCCACAAGGTGAGAAAGAGTGACTCAATTGTTGACAAGTTATCAGGGTAAGATGAAAGGTTCTGAAAGTCAAAGACAAAATTCATCCAGCAGAGGACACCGTACTCCCTTCTATGCTTGGGAGATTACAATCTTTGATAAGGAAGCAACACTAAAGGAAGCTGACTTTAGGGAAATTGGAAATTCAAAAGCTTCATATTTGTTTATCTGCACCCTCTTTCACTTAATATATGTTTTTAGTGATGCATATCAATCATACATGAATATACAAAAGCTGAAGCCGAGCCAAAAACTCAACCTTAGAAAATTAAGGGACTTGAAATCTAACAGTGGTCCAGTACACACATCTCCTGGAGATCCTTGAATTGTGATTCCTTTTTTAAAAATTGGTGAAAGCGTCTTTAAAATGTGACTAATGCCTATTATTCATGGCTCAACTTGGGTGTACAATTTCAGACATCCCCACGACTTTTAAAACAATTCTGTTTTATTAATACATATTAAACCACTATCTTCCTTATCAAATGCATACATTCCCTGGCGCATCATATATTCAGAGAGGTGTGCATTCTTCTCTTCAATCATTATTAAACATTTTCAACAACTCTTTAAGAATTAAAATAAATAAATAGAATACAGAAGCATAAATAAAATATTATTCACCTGTCAATCCATTTGTTGACACTGCCATGCAAAGGTGCTTTCCTCACCATACATGAACAAATTTTTCCATTTATCTCTCAGTTTATTTGAAAAATCATGCCATAATGCATGATGTGGGCAAAGTGAACAATGCATGGCTGTGTTAAAGCTGATGAAAGGACTTTAAATTATGGACTGAAAAGTATATTAGATTGAAAGAGAATGTTGATTTGAAAAGGGATTTTAGGTAAGATTAGATTTAATATGATCAGTCATAAAAAAGATTTTCAAAGGCACAGACACATGTAAAGGAAAATAATCAGTCATATTTAGGGGTTATAAATAATAACAAAATTTTTATTATTCTATTCCCCGGGAAATAGTGGACCTTATAATCTCTAGGGGTGAAATAAATTTTTGTTTTATCATGCAGTTTATATTGAGGGATTCATTCTTTCTTAGTAAAAAATGTAGTCTTTGTAAAGTGCTCACTTATACTTTGGCTAAATTACCACTCATAGCAAGATCACTTGGAAAGCCATATAATTTCCTACTATAGGTCTAATGTCCCAGCCTGCAGGACAGTCAACTGGGGCTCCAGCTCCTATGAGGGAAGAACGGTATGGGACAAGAGACACGAAGAACGACAGCAAGACAGTATTCTTATCAAGCTGCAAAAGTTTATTGTAGAGGCAGGGTATATATATACTCTAAAGGAAGAGGGGGTGGCTAATAAGGACAGGTGGGTGTATAGGATTGGTGGATGCTGCTGCTCGGGTAGGAGGCGACTGCAGAGGTTAGTGCTTTAGGCGCAAACTTTGGGTGCGAACTATTATTTTGGCGTGAACTACCGAAGAAGAAGGCTAATTATAGCTTAAGCTGTTGTTTCAACCCTGGCGGCCATATTGCATGTTACCGGCATCACTGAAGGTGAATAGACATGCCACCTTCGTTGTCCCCAACATCTCCTCCCTTTGTTTTTTAAAAGGATGGAGGAAGATTGCATTTTTAACATTCTTTTGGCATTAACATGCTGGGGGAAACAGAGGCCTCATTTGATTTCGGGGGTCTGTGCCTGCCTTAGGTCAGGACCATGCTGTATGGCTGCTGGATCTTACCCGTCATTGAAAACCATGGCAGCAATCGGCCAGGTGTCTTAGGTTGATCCAGCGGCTTTGCCGCAGTGAAGAAAAACAAGGGGAGGTCCAATTGCCTGTCACTGGCTAACCAGTCCAGCACCCGAAACTGTTGGTCAGATTTTACCACTGGTTGCAGTTCATTCTTAGCGAACCCTTATGCAAATGAGGCATATTTCTCAAGGAGCTCAAAAATGGCCTTTAGTTGTTTTTTGGCCCTCCTTTGCAGTGCTTTGCCTTACACCCAGCGGTACCAAGCATAGCAAAAGCTAGCTGCATACTTTTGAGTTATATGCTGTTCCCATAGGAGGGGTTTTCTTACCCTTCGGGGTGGGCAGCAGCCAAGTATTCTGGATTTACACCTTGATCAGTGAGGTGGAGCAGGTGATAATGCCCTTGAATGGCCTTGCCTAGGGCAGAATCATTCTGATCCTTAATTAGCTGTATTATTTTTTTTATGGCCCAAGGTGCAAAGGATATGACAAAGAGTAGGGTTATTATCGGGCCTAATATAGGGAGGAGATAAGGGAGGAATATGTTGAATCCCCAAGAGAGGCCTCCTTGGGCTTCCCGCTCAGGCTTGCAGTTTGCTGTCCCTTCTCTAAGTTTGGTCATGGAATCCTTAATTATTCCTCAATGGTCAGTGTAGAATCAACACTCCTCACCCAGTGTGGCACAAAGCCCTCCTTGTTTAAGGAAGAGTAGGTCTAAGCCCCTCCTATTTTGGAGAACAACTTCCGATAGGGACGTAAGGTATTTTTCAAGATGGGTGATGGAGGTTTCAATGCGGGCTAAGTCTTCATCTACTGCAGCTCTTAGGTGAGGGAGGCCTTGTTGTTGGAGAATGACAGAAGTGGTTCCGGTGGTTCGGCCGTCAATACCTAGAAGAGAAGCAATGATAACAGCTGTAATAATTTCTCTTTTTTGTCTAGTTATAGAAGGTTGCATGTCCCGATGTTGATAGAGGTCTTCTTCGTTATGGTAAAGAACATGCGAGAGAAAAACTATTGAGGGCCACCGTGGCTACACAGGGAGTGAGCCCTGATGAGGAGCACAGCCATTTTGCCCCGACAGGGGGGATGTAAAATTTAACTTGTGACAGGGAAGATGAATGTGCACAGGCCTTAGTTAAGGTGGTACAAATGTTATTAAAGATATTACCCACGCACTGTCCAGTGTGCAGGATGGACTGTATAGTGAAGCCACTGGTTTTTTCTTTCTTCCACCGACATTGGGGAGGGTTGTCATCAGAGGAAGTGTTAAAGGTGGCATTAAGGGCTATAGCATCATAATATGGGGGTTTAACAGAAAGACATAACCAGCAATTGCAAGTAAGGTTGGGTTGGGAAGCATTTAGATCGAGAAAGTTAGCATTAAGCATTTGCCAGGGTGGGTTATTGATGGCCGGTTTAGGGGTGAGAGGTGTGTAGCAGGCGCCCCTGATGCATATGCAGACCGATTTAAAGTGAGATGAGTGGCATGAGAGCTGAGCGAAGGAGGGGGAGACAGAACTTTAAAAGGAGGGGGGGGATGGAACTTTAAAAGGAGGGGGGGACAGAACTTTATTAGGGCCTATTGGACCGTGGTTTACTTCTGCCAGTTCTTTTTTATAAGCAGGAGCGTGCCAGCGTCGGAGCCGGAGACATATAGCCTGATTCCCCAGGTTCGACCGATGATCCAGGAAGGATCTGTAGGGCTTTGGATGGAAAGAGTTAGATTGGTACAGAGGTTTTTTTTGTTAAATTTTGAACGAAGGCCCCACGCTGGGTTAGGTGGTCGAGTGCATCCAGCGGGTGTGAATTGTACTGTGAAGAACTGGTCAGCACCTGGGGGTGACCATCCAGTAGCCAATGTTTCGCATCCACAGAGGGCACAATAGTAGTCTGTGGGCTGATTGCAGTACGAACACCCCTGGGCAGAGCTGGGACAGAGGTAAACATCCTGAATATTGATATATAAGTTACCAAAGTCCCGGAGCAATGGACGATAGAAGAGCTTGCTAATTGGGGCAGTAAAGATAGGAGAGTTAGTGATATTGTTAAGTAAGAATGCAGAATCATCCCATCTGGTGAGAGTCCATTTGTAAGGTTGATGAGGATTGTCAGTTTCCCCATAGGCAGTGACAGTAAGGAAGGGGAGTTAGAGGGTGATAAGTTTGAGTGGCGAGAGGCTTAACATGATTGTGTCGCTAAAGGCTTGTTTGAGCCGTAGCTGGTTAAGGGAAGGAGTCAAACCTGTGAGCAGGATTTTTTCTCTTTGTTTCTTCCTTCTGACTGTCGGGTGTGCATAGGTGAAGCAAGTCGCAGTAAGACTGGAGACGTACTGGAAGAAAGAAAAATGTGGTGCCTTCTCAGGTAGGGGAGGCCGTACCCTGGAAGAATTATTATTCAGGGGAAGGGGAATTGGGTGGAGAGGGAGATGCATGTGAGGCGAAGCCACTGAATATCTCCTAAGAATTTTTGGAAATCATTGAACATTCGCAGATGTGAGAGTCGCAGCTGAATGCGCGGTGTTAAAACGTGCTGATGCCAGAGTTGGAACCCCAGGTAAGAAAAGGAATTGGAAATTTGTACTTTGTCAGGAGTTATCTGAAGACCTCTCACTGTTAGACACTTAAGGAGGTCTTGAAAGCAAGAATATAACTATGAAACATTTTGTCCTGCCAACAGGACATCATCCATATAATGGAGAATGTATATCTGTGGCCACAATCATCTGATCGGGTTAACGGCTTTGGCGAAATTTCTGGCATAAGGTTGGACTATTTGCCATGCCCTGTGGAGGACTTTCCATTGAAACCGGGGCCTAGGCCCTTGAAAATTGATTTGAGGGACACTAAAGGCAAAATATTGTCTGTCTTCTGGGTGAAGAGATATAGAGAAAAAGCAAACTTTTAAATCTATAACTATTTTGTGTGAACTGGTAGGGATGGCGACTGGCTAGGGAAGACTGGGCTGTAATGCTCCCATGGGTATCGTAGCTTTATTTACGGCGCGTAAGTCTTGTAGCAGTTGCCAGTTACCTGATTTCTTCTTTATAACAAAAATAGGAGTGTTCCAAGGTGACTGAGTAGGTTCAACATGGCCGGGATTAAATTGTTCCTGGAGTAACCTTATTGCCGCTAGTGTTTTTTCCTGATTTAGGGGCCATTGAAAAACCCATACTGGCTCTATGGATTTCCAAGAGATTTTTTCAGCATGGGGTACAGGGATGTCAACAGCCGTCAGGCTAAATTTTGGGAAAGCCCGAGTCCCATCTTATCTGTTTTTGGTGCCACGGAGATGGGCTGTTTTATTCCTTGATTAGTTTTGCCTAGGTCTTTGCCAGGGACAAAATTCATTTTGAGCATTTGAGCAGCAACTGTATCATTAGGACTGCACATAAAACTTGCATTTGGGCTAGGATATCTTGACCCCAGAGATTAATAGGGAGATGGGGGATAACGTATGGCACAAATGTACCAGTGTTCCCTTCCTCATCTTCCCATTTTAGGACTTGTGAACTTTGCAGAGGGTCTGTGGCTCCACCTATTCCACTTAGGTGAGTGGCAGCTGCCCTGAGGGGCCAGGACTTAGGCCAGTGGTTTGAGGATATGAACGTGGCGTCTGCCCATGTATCTAAAATTCCTTCAAATGTTTTACCATTTAGTTTAAGTTTTAGAGTGGGCCGATGATGGGATATTGGATGTGCCAAAAAGACATCGGAAGATCCAGGCCCTTCTGTGGGTCGCTGGAGGCTTTTGAAATTTGAGTTGAAATGTTGGAGGGGGAGTATTATGAGCTGTGCTATTTGAGTGCCCTGAGGAATAGGAATAAGATTGTTTGACATGGCTGCAATTATTTGTATTTCAACTTTAAAGTCATTGTCCAGTATTCCTGGAACAATTTGTATTCCACGCAGGGCAGCACTGGCTCTACCTAAAATGAAACCAAAGGTATTTGGGGGCAGTGGTCCATAAACTCCTGTTGGTATGATGAGAGGATTATTTTCTGGGGTTAATATTGATTCGGAGGTGGCACAGAGGCCCATTAATGCACTCCCTGCTGTTGCTCTCCATAAGTCTGAGATACGGCAGCATGGTTTATGGTCAGGAGCGCAGGCACTGCAGTGGGGGATTGCTGTACAAACCGTATTGCCCCTGGTTTTGTCTTGAGTGTGGCCTGGCCCGGGCCCATTGGGGTTTAGGCTAGAGGGGTTCGCCATTTATGTCTGTTCGAGAGTGACACTCAGATGCCCAATGGAATCCTTTCTTACAGCGAGGGCAAATGGGTGGTGGTAATGGGGGTCTGTTGACTGTGGGTAGGGGAGCTTTAGCCCGTGGCACAGGACAATTCTTTGAAAAATGGCCAGGTTGTTTACAGTTGTAACACGTTGGAGATTTGGGCTCTACCGTAAATTTCTGAAGGTCGGCACTGATAGCTATTCCCAGTGTTTGAGTGGGTCCGATATTAGAACAAAGTTTTATGTAATTATTAAGATCGGTACAGCGAAAAGGGCGGATAGCTGCTCACAGGCAACATTAGCATTTTTGTAGGCTAGGTGTTTGATAAAGTCACTTTCATTTTCGCTAGCCCCAAACAAATTTTCAGCCATGCTTTGTAGGCAGCTGAGGAAGTTGCTGTATGGTTCATCGGGCCCCTGTCTGAGTTTAGCAAGAGAGGAAGTGGCAGCGCCCTTTTGCGGAAGTTTTTTCCACACTCTGAGCGCAGCCTTTGTACTTGCGCAAGGAGACCTGGGGGAATTGAGCTTGCTTATTATTTTGATGATAAGGGCTCTGACCTAAAAATTTATTTAAAGTCCAATTTTTGGAGGCAGGTTTTGAGCATTGCGTGTGGCATAGTTTTTACAATACTCTTCATAGTCTGATTTCCATAATAGGAAATCACCGCCGGAGAGGGCAGCTCTAGCCAGGAGTGACCAATCATTAGCAATAAGTTCCTTTTCACTGATGTTTTCTAATAAAGTGAGCGTGAAAGCTGCAGTAGCACTATAATCATTCACTGCCTTCTTCAGTTTCTCTAAATGTTTTAAGCTGAGTTTTTTATACTTGGCCATGGAAGTGGTACTATCCTCTCCCTGCTCGTTTTCACTGGAGTTATGGGCCTCTGACTCATCACCTTCTTCACTTTCACTGTTAGAGCCACCATTTTGGGAATAAGCGATGCCATTTCGGGAGCCAGCGCAAGAGGTAGTGGGTTGAGTTAGACTGCGTGTGACAGGGAAAGCGTAAGTGTGGTGGGTGCAATGGGGGCACGATGAAGGTACATTCTCTGGGAGTGCAAGGGCTGCGAAACTTTGGGTTGCCGAGCGGAGATCAGTGAGCAAGTTGACAGCCCACAGACGATACTGCTGAAAGGCTTCCTTGAAATTATCGGCGTGTAGATGGAGATATTCCATGGCCTCTTCTAGGGTGTGGAACTGAGGCAGGAATGTAACTGGGTAAAATTGAGGACATGATGGTTGTGAAATGGCAGGCGTGTAAGGAGGTGGTCAGAATGGGGGAAGGGAATTACCTTCTGAAGGGAAAAAGGTTTCAGCCTGTGTTTCATTTCTACACTGATTGGATAATAAACCAGCCTGATTGATGGGGGTGTTTGGTCTGCTTTTATTTGGGTCCCCCGTACACTGATCAGGCAATGAGCCAACCTGACTGACAGGGGTGTTTGGTTTACTTTTACTTGGGTCCTCGTTAAGAGGTTTCTCAGGTATTTCAGACATGTCAATGATTACTGAGTTGTTTTCTGAAGCAGGGCAAGAGTGCTCTTTTAAAACTTCTTCCCCTTCTCTACAGAGTTTTTGAATGTCGGGGGCAAAGGAGTGGATTTTTAGAATTTCATTAATGAGGTTCCAGTAGGTGAAGGTGGTGACGGGGATTTTTTCAGGACCAAAAGTTCGATAGTAATCTTTTAGACAATCTCCGAACTTAAGCCAGCATCTATGATCTATAGTACCTTCCCGAGGGAACCAAGGTCAAGTTCTTAGTAGAAAATCAAAGAAATATGTAAAATCATTTTTCTTAACTCTAGTTCCCCGTGCCTTGAGCGATTTTTGACCTGACTAACATATAATTCATGTTGGGAGGTTGCTTGTTCCATGATGGGGATGGGGGCTTACCTTTACTTCTTTTCTCTTTTCTTTCTTTGTTTCACTGACACTGATCGACAGCTGAATGAATCTGTCTCATGAGCGAGTCCCTCGCAGCGATCCCGGTTGCAGTGAGTATGAGAGTGCTCTCTCCTTGGGTACGGCGTTCTTCTCCTCGCAGAGTTCAGGCCCCACATTGGGCGCCAGTTGTCCTGGCCCGCGGGATAGTCAACTGGGGCTCCAGCTGCTATGAGGGAAGAATGGTATGGGACAAGAGACAGGAAGAACGACAGCAAGACAGGATTCTGATCAAGCTGCAAATGTTTATTGAAGAGGCAGGGTATATACACTCTAAAGGAAGAAGGGGTGGCTAATAAGGACGGGTGGCGGTTTAGGATTGGTGGATGCTGTTGTTAGGGCAGGTGGCGGCTGCAGAGGTGAGTGCTTTTAGCACGAACTTTGGCCGCGAACTATTCTTTTGGCACGAACTACTGAAGAAGAAGGTTAATTATAGCTTAAGCTGTTGTTTCAACCCAGGCGGCCATGTTGCATGCTACCGGCATCGCTGAAGCTGAATAGACATGCCACCTTCATTGTCCCCAACAGTCTAAGAGCAATGGAATCAAGGGCAGAGGAAAAGATTAGAATAGAATTAGAAATGATTGCCACCTCAGTGAAGAGTCTTCATTATAAAAGTTCACCAGACACCACATATGTCCCAGAACAGGGCAATGGATAACCTTTCCATGTAAAATGTAATCGAACTTCTGCATTGGATGCAAAAAGGGCTAGTAGGGGTGGAGCGTGGCACACCAAAATCCAGGTTATCCTGCCAATTCAGTACCAGAAAAATGCCAGGATTCGTTTCCATATACTGGCCAGTCTTGTCTTCTTTTTGCTCCATCAAAGAAAGGGACCTTAGAGGGGTGTGGCCCAAAATGTTTTGCAGATTAATTATTCAAACTTTGGGGGCATTGAGAATGCACTGTTTGTAAAGGAGATCAGCAAGAGAAAAAGCAGTGCTAAAAACAGTAAAGAGGAGAACAACCGAATCAGGGAGGACAGAATTCAAGCTGTGATTTCCTAGTGTAGTGAGGTGTGCTGCATTTTGAAAATTGGAACATAAAGAAAACTCCATTCACCAACTCAGGATTATGTGGGAAAATTTAAAACCCAAGAGAATGCTCTGCAGACCCAGGCTATACCACCAACTAGCCAGTTATGTTGAAGTCAGGGTATGAAAGTGCATTTTAAACGTAAAGTGTACTCAATGGGTGGTGGAAAAAATGCCATAATATTTTCTCATGATCTGTCAGAAAGAATCCAACCTGTGTGGAATCATGCAGAGAATAGAGGTTTGAGAATCCTGACCGACATCATAAAAGTTTTTTTTTTTTAACTTATAGATTCTGTTATAATTATACCTTAAAAATACAAAAATGTGTTCCATTGGTGGTGAAAATTAACTCTACATCAGCTTACAATGACGATATTCTCTCATAGAGCAATTTGGAGAATTTGAAATTGAAAAAAGAAATTTTAAGCCTTTGTTAAATTATACATATTTTTTAAAAAAGATTAATTATTTGTTTTGCTATAAAATTAAATCCTGACTTAGGCAGAATGAATTTTTCCCCATACCATGTCAGCGTTAATTTGAAAGGAAAGATTTTAGCCCATTAAATTACCACACATAACAAGATCCCTTGGAAAACCATATAATTTCCTTCTAGAGATCTAAGAGCAATGGAATCAAGGCATAGGAAAAAAATTAGAATAGAATGAGAAAGGATTGCCCCCTCAGTGAAGAGTCCTGATTATAAAATATAACCAGACACCACATATATCCCAGATCAGGGCCATGTATAACCTTTCCATATAAAATGAAATCGAACTTCTGCATTGGATTCCAAAAGGGCTTGGAGGGGTGGAGCATTTTAACACTAAAATCTTGGTCATCCTGCCAATGCAGTCCCATACAAATGGCCAGGATTTCTTTTCCTGTTATTGACCAAACTTGTCTTCTTTCTGCTCCTCCAAAGCAGGGTCCTTAGCTGGATGTGGCACAAACACTTCTGCAGGATAATTATTTGGACCTTGGGGGTATGGAAGAATGAGCTGTTTGGAAAAGACAGCAGGAGGAGAGAAGGCATTGCTTAAAACAGAAAAGAGGTGAACAATGGAATCCTGAACAGTGGCAACCAAGTACTGATTCATCTGGACAGTGTGCAGCAGTGCTGGTTGAAAATTTAAAAAGAAAGAAACCAATAAGCTACACAGGAGTATGTGGAAAAATTAAACCTCAAGTGTCTATAATAAAAACACTTCCCATAAAAACAACTATCCAGATATATTGAAGTCAGGGTATTAATGTGTATTTTAAACATAAAATATAGTCAGTGGCTGGTGGAAAAAAATGCAAAAATATTTAATCATGATCTTTCAGAAAGTTTAAAACACATGGGAGTCATGCTGGGAATGGAGGTTTGACAATTCTGACTGACTGCATAAATGTTTGTTTCTTTTTTAATTTATAGATTCTATTATAAATATATATTAAGGAAAACAAGAATGTGACCAATTGGATGTGAAAATTAGCAATAAGTCAGAATAGAATGACAGTGTTCTCTCATAGAGTAATTGGGATTATTTAAAATACAAAAAAATAAATTTAAGACTTCATTAAAACATACATTTTAAAAGAATGGTTAATTATATATTATGGTATATAAATCAATCTTTACTTAAGCAAAATGAATTTTTCCCCAACCCTGTCAATGTTAATTGGAAAGGAGTCTTTAGCCCTTTTAAATAGTAAACTCTGTAAAAATAAAAGTCCACAGATAGAAGAGTTCCTGTGGGTTGCATATGTTACATAAAATTTTGGACTATATTTTCTTCCTATTATTTATTGGAATAATTTTAAACTACTCTAACTGGCAGAAAAATAATGGGAGCACAAGAAATGTTTCTCACTGTTTCTTCTTTTTCAAATAATCACAATTTTGAATCAATAATTCTGAGGACCTCTTTTTACATGACTTAATGAGGGTTCATTGAATGTTACAATCTCCTGGATTTTTTTTCAAGGAAACCATTCCTGATTTTCAAGACATTTTTGGGCTGTTGTTGATGGTGTAGAGATTGTGATGCAGGCGTCCATATACAAATAGCTGCTCTTTTGTCATATTTTAATTTTTGAGAATTATTGGGAAAAAAATCAAAATCATTCTTACCAAGAACATATCCACATATACACAAATGAAACCAAGGAACTAGTGTAAATCTAGCTCCCAGCATCCAAATTTCTCTTCTGGCTTATGAAGGACCTTGCCAACACCCAGAAACGCAAAAGGGACCTGTAAGGTCCCAAGGTGATAAAGAGTGACACGACTGTTTACAAGAAATCATGTAGAAGAGGAATGGTTCATAAAAATAAATGTTCTAATTACTTCCTCTGCCCTCGATTCCATTGCTCTTAGGATCTCTATTTGGAAATAATATGGTTTTCCAATAATTCTTGTTATGTGTGGTAATTTAGGCAAAGGACCTGTGAGCACTTTACAAAGAGGAAATTTTTTACTTAGAAAGAATTAATGCCTCTTGGGGACGATAATGGCAGCATGTTCAACTTCAGCAATGTCTGCAACTTGGAACATGGCCGCCTGGATTGAAACAACAACAACTGAAGCTCGTTAGCCTTCTTACAGGAAGTCATAGGGAGCTCGTGCCAAAAGCTCTAGCAACCCGCGCCAAAAGCCCTAACCCCTCCCTAGCAACAGCGACCACCAATCCTAGACAGCCACCCGTCCTTAGTAGCCACCCCCTCTTTCTTTAGCATATATACCCTGCCTCTTCAATAAACTCATGCAGCTTGATCAGAATCCTGTCTTGCTGTCTTCTTTCTTGTCTCTTGTCCCATATCATTCTCCCCTCGCAGGAGCCAGCACCCCAGGTTGATCGTCCCTCGGGCCAGGACAACTGAGTCCGCGGGGCTCGGACTCTGCAAGGAGAAGAACACCACACTCAAGGAGAGAGTGCTCTCACACTCACCACAACGGGGACCGCCGCGAGGGACTCGCTAGCAAGACATATCCGTTCAGCTGTTGATCAGTGTTGGTGAAACAAGGAAAGAAAAGAAAAGAAAAGTAAAGGTAAGCCCCCACCCCCATCATGGGACAAGCAACTTCCCAACATGAATCAAACAATTGCTCAAGGCACGGGGAACTAGAGTTAAGAAAAAAGATCTCACGTAATTATTTGTATTCCTATTAAGCCGCCCTATCCGGCGGAGATTTCCTAGTATGGAAATCAGATTATGAAGAGCATTGCAAAAAGTTTGCCACATGCAATGCTTTAAAACCACCTCCAAAAAATGGACTGTAAATAAATTTTTAGGTCAAAGCCCTTATCATCAGAACGATAAGCAAGCTCAGTTTCCTCCAGGGCTCCTTGTGCAAGTACAAAAGGCCGCAGTCAGAGCATGGAAAAGCCTTCCACGAAAGGGTGCGAACAATTCCTCTATTGCCAAAATCAGGCAGGGGCCGGATGAGCCGTATAGTGACTTCCTCAGCCACCTGCAATGGAGAAATTTGTTTATTGGTACAAACTTTAACTCCCTATCAAATTGAATCAGGAGATAGCATAGCTCAACTTCTTTTGTTACCATATCATAAACCTCCTTTAAAATGTGCAGAAGAACTTGGTTCCACAGGGCATAAAGTTTTTTGGCAAACAGCAATTGGAGAATAAAGGCCTGGAATTACCATAAAAATAAATAGAAAGATAATTTTAGGATTGGTGGATACCGGGGCTGATGTCTCTATCATTGCTAAAAGATATTGGCCACAAGCTTGGACTTTGCAAAAGGTGCCTAAAGTTTTCAGTGGCATTGGAACAATGACAGATGTTTACCAGAGTACTCAGATATTTAAGATAGAAGGTCCAGAAGGACCAGAGGCTGCTCTGCAACCTTATGTTGCAGATGTAGGACTTAATTTATAGGGAAGAGACTTACTACACCAATGGAGAGCTTGTTTGAATATTCCTCATGTTTCTGAGACAGCTAAACATCTTATTACTCTGGCTCTTAAGCCTCTTCAAACCAAATCTAGTAAGCCCTCTGAAAATGTGGAGGTGGAAGATTCTGTCTCTGATCAACTTGAGGCCAATTTTCACCTGTATGACTATGAATGTTATGAAAGTGACCACCCAGAGCCTCCTACAGAGGCTTGTGTTGCCATGGCAACCAGGGAGGGATCCCTAGGGCACTTTGCAAGCTGTTGATAGTTCTTCAACTCCAGCTGTGGATGTTAACCCTTCAGTTCCAGCAGCAACTTTATAAACCTCCTAATGCTTACATTATGATAAGGCTCTGGGATGATAGAAGCTAATAAAATGAAACCACTGAAAAAGTAAGAAAACTTACCAATACAGTTTACAGAAAAACTCTCAAAAGCAGTGAAATCAAAGAAATAATTTCTATTGATGTGTTGTAACTTGTTTTGTGTTTGTCTGGTTGTTCAGTGTCTGTACGTTTTGATACCTCCAGATAATATTAAATTGATGAATAAAAATTATTAAAAGAGCTCTATTCAATGGCCAACATTAAATAAGTGCTTATATTAATAAATATATATGGCTATTAATTTAAAATAATAAAAATAGATATTAAGAAACTAAATCATTATTCTAACAAATTTGTTCAATGTTGATGGTAATTGTATGATGTCAGAAGTTTGTTGAAAAACAGTTTCTAAAATCATTGTGGTAACTTAAGTAGAGAAGGTATATAGAATGTGCTTTTATTATAAAAGAAAAGAAAGTAATTTTGTCATAAGATAAAATGACTAAGTTATTAAAACAGGGTTAGGGTTTTGTTCTTTCTCAGGGTTTCTCAAGTCATTGGTCTGTTTTGGTGGAAGTTTGCACAGAGTTTTTCTCCTGGGTGATCACTGTTCAAGAGAAAAAGTGTTTTATCAAGTAGCTTCTTGTGCTTTGGCCTTGATGTTTCATTGGAGAGACAGGTTTTGTTGCTTTTCGGGTTACATGATGTTTAAACCTTCTTTCTCAAAAAAAACTTTTTGTTTCAAACTGTTACAAATGGTTTGGTCTGTTGCCTAGAAGGGGGTGGAATACTTAAAGTGGCTAAGTTCATGTGATGTAGGTTGAGTGAAGTGTTTAAAATTGTTGTACAATTAAAAGAAATTTTCTAATTTTATAACAATTAAAGTTGTATGAATAAAAAGTTCATATAAATACTTCAAAGGTATATAAAATTGCTGAAAATTTAGTAATGTTTCAGTGTAATATTAAACAAAAGTATACTGTTATTAATCATAATTTTAATTATTTTAAAATATAATAATATGTGTTATAAAAATACCTCTCTGCCTAAAAATCAAAAGGCAGATGTTTTAACTTGTTTAAATGATTTACTCCACCTCTGCTAATAAAAAATAAATATATACATATATATATAATTTTTAAAATGGAAATTAAAATAATGAGAACATGAAGGATGCTTTGTAACAAATTAAAAAAGGTAAAGTACATTTCAAAAGGTGTTGTATTCCTCCCTGGAGGAGCTGGCCACTCTCCCAGGGACTGATGCATGAACCTTAAAATATACTGCCCAAGGAGTGCTGTGTGCCTTCCTGGGAAGGCTGGCCAATTCCTTCAGGAATTAGCAAAATACCCACAAGTTGGCATCTAAAGTATCAAATTAATTAATCCTAAACATAGTCAACCAAAACTCTAGTATCAGTTGCTAATTCAACACTTCCCAGCTAAAAGCTAAATACTGGTAAGTATATATATATATATATATATATATATAACTACTCTATTTATCTGTCATTCTGTAACTTTGTTCAATGTTAACTTAAACTTTTAATTGGTTATGTTATTCATATTTCTCTTTCTAATTATCAGTATAAGCTTATTAAACTAAATATACATATTAACATTTACCTTGTATCTATCAAGAACTCTAACCAAGAATAAATCAAGTATATCAGTGTGTCCCCTGGTTTGGTAAGCATGTGAATGTATGTATACATACTATAAAAGATTGGAATATCACAGTCAAACCCCTGTTTATAAACAATAAAATTAATGTTACAAAACAAAAAGGGGGAGATGGAGGAGAATCTGCAAAAGACAAATAATCTAAAGCATTGCTTACCTTAAATTTTCTTAATAGAGAACAAATTTCTAATACCACAGCCATAAAAAACGACAATGGGCAGTTAATAAAAGGAATAAAAATGAAAAATTGGACAACCAATATATTGGAAAAATGAAACAACCAATAAATGTGAGAAAGGAGAGGTTAAATTTTGGGGCAGAGGTTTTGCTCTTATCATTACAGAAACAGGCGAAGAGCAGTGGATCCCCTCTAGAAAAATCAAGCCTAGAGTTGAAGATGCTGCCAAGACTTAAACTATGGACATGGTGGTTTTACATTAGATTGATTATAGGTAAAGTATTAGGTCAAGGTAAGATACCACATCATAATTACACTTATTGGGCATACATAAACAACTCACCTCTTCTAGAGCTGTTGACTTAGAGTGATGAGTCTTACTCAATTTATCTTAATCAATCTCACAACAGACTACTTAATGACAAATGGCATATTTGTCATGGGCTTACAGAGGTTGTGTGGTTTAATGATTCCTACGGACTTGTAAAGGATCGGGCCCTTATAGGGATGCCGAAACCTATTAAAAACACAACCTTATCTTGGTTCATTAATAATTCAACCATAATCACAAATGATAGTAATCCTTATTTCTGGAATTTTGGTAATACGGCATTTACTAACAGCTCAATAAATTGGAAAAATCAAGGAAGATATATCCCACAACCATTGGACACTAAACTTAACAAAACTCAAAGTTATTTGTGGAAATTAATTTTGGGAACTGTTCCAATCTCACCCTCTCCTTTCGTAGCCCTGCAGATTCCTCCTGGACCATCGGTCGTACCTGGGTTATCAGGCTGTATGTTTCAGGCACTGACCCTGGCACGTTCCTTCATATAAAAAAGAAACTTGTAGAAGCGCCCCACCAGTCCATGGGTGCTAATAAAGTCCTGGGCCCCCCCTGGTCAACCCAGTCCCCCTACCACCAATCTCACTTCAAGCCAGGCTACAAATGCAACAGTTATGTCCGCTAAACCCAAAGCTACCTCTCTTAATTCTTACCCAAGTATCATTAGCCCACTCTGGCAAATAATTAACACTACCTTCCTTGAACTCAACGCTACCCAACCCAATTTTACTCACAATTGCTGGTTATGTCTTTCTGTTAAACCCCTTATTATGATGCTATAGCCCTTAATGCCACTTTTAACAATTCCTCTAATGACAACCCTCCACAATGTCACTGGAACAAAGACAAAACCGGTGGCCTCACCATACAGTCCATCCTGCATACTGGACAATGTGTGGGTAATGTCTTTAATAACATTTCTGCCACCTTAACTAAGGCCTGTACACATTCATCTCTCCCATCCCAAGGTAAATTTTATATTCCCCCTGCCGAGGAAAAATGGATGTGCTCCTCATCAGGGCTCACTCCCTGTGTAGCCACAACGGCCCTCAATAATTCGGGAGAGGTGTGAGTCAGTAGTTATTCTCCCGCATGTTCTTTACCATCGCGAAGAAGACCTCTATCAACATTGGGACGCGCAATTTTCTGTCACTATAACTAGACAAAAAAGAGAAATTATTATGGCTGTTACCATTGTTCTCTTTTAGGTATTGCCAGCCGAACCACCAGAACCGCTTCTGTCTTCCTCCAACAACAAGGCCTCTCTCACCTCAGAGCTGCATTAGGTGAAGACTTAGCCCGCATTGAAACCTCTATCACCCATCTTGAAAAATCCCTTACGTCCCTATTGGAGGTTGTTCTCCAGAATAGGAGGGGCTTAGACTACTATTCCTTAAACAAAGAGGGCTTTGTGCCGCACTGGGCAAGGAGTGTTGCTTCTACACTGACCATTCAGGAATAATTAAGGATTCCATGACCAAACTTAGAGAAGGGATAGCAAACCGCAAGCATGAACAGGAAGCCCAAGGAGGCCTCTCTTGGGGATTCAACACATTCCTCCCTTATCTCCTCCCTATATTAGGCCCCATAATAACCTGACTCTTTGTCATATCCTTTGCACATTGGGCCATAAAAAAAAATAGTTCAGCTACTTAAGTATCAGGTTGATTCTGCCCTAGGCCAGCCCATTCAAGTACATTATCATCGGCTCCACCTCACTAACCAAGGTGTAAATCCAGAGTACTTAAGTGCTGACCACCCTGAAGGGTAAGAAACCCCCTCCTACAGAAACAGCATATAACTCAAAAATATGTTACTAAATTTTGCTATGATTGGTACCGCTGGGTGCGAGGCAAAGCACTGCAAAAGAGGGCCAAATAACAATCAAAGGCCGTTTTTGAGCTCCTTGGAAAATATGCCTCATTTGCATAGGGGTTCGCTCTGCAAAAGTCCCACTCCCCTAAAAAACAGAGCAACAAACAACTTGGGGAATGAGGCCACTATTTCCCCCAGCAGGTTAACGCCAAACAGAAGCATAATATGCATCCTTCCTCCATCCTTTTGAAAAACAAAGGGAGGAGATGTTGGGGATGATAATGGCAGCATGTTCACCTTCAGCGATGCCGGAAACTTGGAACATGGCCGCCTGGGTTGAAACAACAACAACCTAAGCTAATTAGCCTTCTTACAGGAAGTCATAGGCAGCTTGCGCCAAAAGCCCTAGCCCATCCCTAGCAACAGCGATCACCAATCCTAGACCACCACCCGTCCTTATTAGCCACCCCCTCTTCCTTTAGCATATATACCCTGCCTCTTCAATAAACTTTTGCAGCTTGATCAGAATCCTGCTTTGATGTCTTCCTTCGTGTCTGTTGTCCCATACAATTCTGCCCTTGCAGGAGCCGGCACCCCATGTTGATCCTCCCATGGGCCCAGACAAATGCCTCAAAGTAAACTGCATGGTTAATCAAATATATTTTTCACCAGTCAGGAATTCACTCTATGAATGCTAGATTACAGCTTCCATACTGAAGAAACACAAAAGGAAGTCCACTTTAGAGAAATAGGAAATTCCAAAGTTTCATATATGTCTCTCTCCCCCTGCTTTCACTTAATATATATTTTTAGTGATGCATGTCAATCATACATGAACATATATAAACCTGACTCTGAGAGTAGAAATCTCATCATAAGAAAATAAAGGGGCATAACACCTAAAAGACTTCCCATACACACATCTCCAGCAGAAACTTGAATTGTGATTCCCTTTTAAAAAATTTGCAAGAACATCTTTAAAACATGACTAAGTCCTAGTATCCATGGCTTAACTGGGTGTACAGTTCCAGACATACTCATGATTATTAAAACAAATATGTTTTACCAATACATATTAATCCACTATCTTTCTATTCCAATGTGTACCTTCCCTGGTCTTTCATATAAACACAGTGGTGCACATTCTTCTCTTCAATCATTACTAAACGTTTTCAACAGCTCTTTAAGGATTGTAATAAACAGAATCCAGAACAGTAAATAAAATATTATTCAGCTCTCAATCCATTTGTTGACACTGCCATGCAAATGTGTTTTCTCAGCATGCTTGACAATCTTTTTCCATCCTTAAACAACTTTTTCAGTTTCTCTCTCAGTCATCCTAATAATTCATCCCATAGTGCATCATGTGGACAAAGTGAAAAATGCATTGCTTTTTTAAAGCTATTGAAAAGACTTTATTATAAAATTATGAGTGGAAAGGCAAATTAGATTGAAAGAGAATGTTGATTTGAAAAGGGATTTTAGGTAAGAGATTAATCAATCAAGGTATTAATCAATCTTAATAAAGATTTAAGGAGGACAGGCACATGTAAAGGAAAATAATCAGTCTGATTTTAGGGAAATAAATTATTAAAATTTTTAATTATTTTATTCCCCATGAAATTGTGGAAGTTATAATTTCAAGGGGTGAAATAAATTTTTGTTTCATAGTGCAGTTTGCATTGAGGCATTCATTCTTTCTGAGTAAAAAGCTTCCCCTTTGTAACGTGCTCACATGTACTTTGCCTAAATTATCAAACATAACAGGATCCCTTGGAAAGCCATATTTTTTCCAACTAGAGATACTCAGAGCAATGGAATCAAAGGCAGATGAAGAAATTAGAATAGAATGAGAAAGTATTGCATCTCAATGAAGAGCCTTAATTATCCAAGGCCACCAAACACCACATATATTCTACATCAGAGCAATGGGAAACATTTGCATGTAAAATAAAATCATACTTCAGCAATGGAATCCAAAAGGGCTCACATTGGGGGAGTGTGGTGCACCAAATTCCTGGTCATCCTTCCAATGCAGTCCCAGGAAAAATGGACAGGATTCATTTCCTGGTTACTGGCCAGTCATGTCTTCTTTCTGCTCTTTCAAAGCAGGGACCAAAGCGTTGTATTTCACCAAAACTTTTTCAGTCTAATTATTTGGACATTGTGGGCAGGGATAAAGAAATGTTTGGAGAAGACAGCAGCGGGAGAGATGGCACTGCTCTAAACACAAAGTGGAGAACAATGGAATCCTGGAGGAAAGATTCCAAACTCACATTTCCATGTGCAGTGTGGTGTGGGGCTTCTTTGAAAATTGTGAAAGAAAGAAAACTCCTCTAGCCACCTCAGGAGAATGTGGAAAAAATGAAATCACAAGAATCTTCAATACACATACTGCCAATAACACCAATTAGCCAGATATGTTGAAGAAATGTATGAAAGTGGATTTTAAACATAAAGTATGTTCAGTGGCTAGAGGAAAAATGCCATAATATTTTCTCATGATCTGTCAGAAAGATTCCAACACATGTGGTGTCATACTGGGAGATAGAGGTTTGAGCATACTGACTGACGGTGTAAAAGTTTTGTTTTTTTAATCTGTAATTTCTGTTAGAAATATATATTAAAGAAAACAAGATTGTGTCCAATTGGCGGTGAAAAGTAGATATAAGTCTGATGAGAATGACGGAGTACTCTCATAGACTAATTTGGAGTATTTAAAATTTAAAAAAACGAATTTTAAGTCTTCGTTAAAACAAACATTTTAAAGAATGGTTATTTATATATTTTGGTATATAAATTGACCTGTACATAAGAAAGAAGAATTTTTCCCGATACCCTGACAATGTTAATTGGAAAGGGAAGACTTTAGCCCTTTTAAAGTGTAAAGTCTGTAAAATAAAATGCTACTAATAGAGAGCTCCTGGGAAATGCATATTTTACCTTAATTTTTTTACTAGATTTTCTTCCTAATAGTTATAACAATAATACTACACTATTCTAAATGACAGAAAAATAATGGGAGCACAAGATATGTCTCTCACTAGTTCTTCCTTTTTGAATAACCACAATTTTAAATCAATAATTCAGAGGACCTCTTTTTGCATGACCTCAGGATTTTTACTGAATGTTTAGCAGGCTCTGCATTTTTTCTTTTTTTGAAACCGACTGTGGATTTTCTGGACATCATTGGGCTGTTGCCCTTGGAGCAGAATTTGTGATGCAGGTGTCTATAGACAAATATCTGGCCTTTTGACATTTTAATTTTTTATAAATGAATTGGAAGAAAAAATCAAAATCATTCTTACAAAGAAACAGATCTACACATAAGAATTGAAACCAAGGAAATAGAGTACAGGTATCTCCCAACCTCCAAATATCTCCTTTGGCTTATGAAGGACCTTGCCAACACCCAGAAATGCAAAAGGGACCTGTAAGGTCCACAAGGTGATAAAGAGTGCCTCAACTGTTTACAAGTCATCATGTGGAAGAGGAATGGTTCATAAAATCAAGGACCTATTGCATCAAGAAGAGGGTACCGCCCTCCATTCTATGCATGCCAGATTACAACCTCTGATAATGAAGAAACAGAAAGGAAGACCACTTTAGAGCAATAGGTAATTCCAAGCTCCATATTTGTCCCTCTCCACACTCTTTCTCATAATATACATTTTTAGGGATGCATATCAATCATTTCTGAACATACATTACCCAGACACCGAGAGCAGAAATCTCAACCTTAGAAAATATATGGGCAAAACCCCTAACAGTAGTCTCATACACATATCTCCAGCAGACCCTTGATTTGTGATTGCTTTTTAACAATTGGCCAGAGCATCTTTAAAACATGACTAATGCCTATTATCCATGACTCAAATTATGTGTACAATCCCAGACACCCCCACAATTTAAAAAAAAGGCTCCTTTATTAAATCCTAATAAACCACAATATAACTTATCCAAAGTGTACCATCCCTGGTCCTTTGAATAATCACAGAGGTGTGCATTCTTCTTTTCAATTATTATTAAATGTTTCAAACAGCTCTTTAAGAATTATAGGAAATAATGAGAATTCAGAAAATAAAAAAAACATATTATTCACCTTTTAATACATTTGTTGACACTGTCATGCTTATATGCTTTTCTTGCAGTCCTTGAATAAAGTTTTCAGTTTATTTCTCATTTTTTTGATAATTCAACCAATAGTGCATCATGTGGACAAAGTGAACATTGCATGGATTTTTCAAAGTTGTTGAAAATTTTTATTTTAAAATTATGAACTGAAACGCATATTAGTTCCAAAGAGGATGTTGATTTGAAAAGGGATTCTAAGTAAGATTAGATTTAATATAATCAATCATAATAAAATTTTAAGAATACACTGACACATGTAATGGGAAATAATCAGTCTGATTTGTGGGAAATAAATTATAAGAAAATTTTAATTATTTTATTCCCCATGATACAGTGGATATTTTAATATAGAACCGTGAAATAAACATTCATTTAATTGTACAGTTTACTTTGAGGCATTCATTCTTTCTTAGTAAATAATGTCCTTTTTGTAAAGTGCTCATGTCCTTTTAAAAAATTACCACACATAACAAGATCTCTTGGAAAACCATATTATTTCCAAATAGAGATCTTAAGAGCAATGGAATCAAGGGCAGAGGAAGAAATTAGAACATAATGATAAAATACTGCCATCTCACTGAAGAACCTTCATCCTCAAAGTTCACCAAACACCACATAAACCCCAGAGTAGTGCAATGGATAACCTTTCCATGTAAAATAAAATCCAACTTCTGCATTGGATCCAAAAGGACTAGCAGGGGTGGAGCGTGCCACACAAAAATCCAGGTCATCCTTCCAATGCAGTACCAGAGAAAAAGGCCAGGATTCGTTTCACATTTACTGGCCAGTCTTGTCTTCTTTTTGCTCCAACAAAGAAGGGAACTTAGGTGGATGTGGCACAAAATATTTTGCAGACTAATTATTCAGACTTTGGGTTCATTTAGAATGCACTGTTTGGAAAAGAGAGCAGCAAGAGATAAAGCACTGCGAAAAACAGTAAAGAGGAGAACAACGGAGTCATGGCAGACAGAATCCAAGCTGTGATTTCCTTGTGTAGTGTGGAGTGATGGTTTTTGAAAATTGAAACAGATAGAAAACTACACTCAACAATTCAGGATTATGTGGGAAAAATTAAAACCCTAGAGACTGCACTGCAGATCAAGTCTATACAGCAAACTAGCCAGTTATGTTGAAGTCAGGGTATGAAAGTGCATTTTAAACGTAAAGTGTACTCAGTGGTTGATGGAAAAAATGACATAATATTTTCTCATCATCTGTCAGAAAGAATCCGACATGTGTGGAGTCATGCTGGGAGTAGAGGTTTTGGAATACTGACCGACAGCATAAAGTTTTTTTTGAACTTATAGATTGTGTTATAATTATACCTTAAGAAAACAAGAAGGTATCACTTTAGACGTGAAAATTAACTCTACGTCAGCTTACAATGACGATATTCTCTCATAGAGCAATTTGGAGAAATTAAAATTGAAAAAAGAAATTTTGATCCTTTGTTAAAGTATTCATGTTAAAAAAAAATGGTTAATTATTTGTTTTGCTATAAAAATAAAGCCTGACTTAGTCAGAAAGAATTTTTCCCCATACCCTATCAGTGTTAATTTGAAAGGAAATATTTTAGCCCGTTAAATAGAAAACTCTGGAAAAATAAAAGGCTTCAAATAGAAGAGTTCCTGTGGCATGAATATTTTACCTTAACTTTTGGAGTAGAGTTTCTTCCTAATAATTATTGGAAGAATATTAAACAACTCTAACTCGAGAAAAAATAATGGGAGTACAAGAAATACTTATGACACATGACTACTTTTTTGAATAATCACAATTTTCAATCAATAATCCAGAGGACATCATTTTACATGGCTTCACAATTCTGTACTGAATGTTTACATCACTTGGTGTTTTGTTTCAAGGAAACATTCCTGATTTTCTGGACACAATTGGGCAGTTCCCAATGGCAGAGAGATTGTGATGCAGGTGTCCACATATGAATACCTGCTTTTAGAAAAATTGAAATTTTTGAGAATATATTGGAAACATTTTCAAAAAATTTTTTGCAAAGAAACTGATCGACATATACAAAAATGAAACCATTGAAAAAATGTACAAATAACTTCCAGCCTCCAAAATTATCCTATGACTTATGAAGGACCATGCCAACACACAGAAAGGAAAAAGTGACGTGAATGGTCCACAAGGTGAGAAAGAGTGACTTAACTGTTTACAAGTTATCAGGGTAAGATGAAAGGTTCTGAAAGTCAAAGACCAAATTCATCCAGCAGGGGCACCGTGCTCCCTTCTATGCTTGGGAGATTACAATTTTTGATAATGAAACAACACTAAAGGAAGCTGACTTTAGGGAAATAGGTAATTCAAAAGCCTCATATTTTTTTCTCCGCACCCTCTTTCACTTAATATATATTTTTATTGATTCATATCAATCATACATGAATATAGAAAAGCTGAACCCAAGCCAAAATCTCAACCTTAGAAAATTATGGGACATGAAAACTAACAGTGGTCCAGTACACACATCTCCAGGAGAGCCTTAAATAGTGATTCCTTTTTTAAAAATTGGCCAAAGCATCTTTAAAATATGACTAATTGGGAAGCGGCTGTGGCTCAATCAGTAGGGCTCCCGTTTGCCGTGTGGGGGGTCCCGGGTTCGGTTCCCGGGGCCTCCTGGTGAGGGCAGGCCCGCCTGCACGGCGTGGTTGGCTGACCCAGCGAGCGTAAGCAGCAGGGGGGGGATAAATGAATAAATGAATAAAATCTTTAAAAAATATATATATATGACTAATGCCTATTATTCATGCCTCAACTCGGGTGTACAATTTCAGACATCCCCACATCTTTTAAAACAAGTATGTTTTATTAATACATATTAAACCACTAGCTTACTTATCAAATGTGTACATTCCCTGGTGCATCATGTATTCACAGAGGTGTGCATTCTTCTCTTCAATCATTATTACACCTTTTCAACAGCTCTTTAAGAATTAAAATAAATAAAGAAAATCCAGAAGAATAAATAAAATATTTTTCACCTCTCAATCCATTTGTTGACACTGCCATGCAAAGGTGCTTTCCTCACCATCCTTGAACAAATTTTTCTGTTTATCTCTCAGTTTTTGTTATAACTCATCCCATAGTGCATGATGTGGGCAAAGTGAACAATGCATGGCTGTGTTAAAGCTTTCAAAAGGACTTTAAATTATGGACTGAAAAGTATATTAGATTGAAAGAGAATGTTGATTTGAAAAGCGATTTTTAGGTAAGATTAGATTTAATATGATCAGTCATAATAAAGATTTAAGAAGGCACAGAAACATGTAAAGGAAAATAATCAGTCATATTTGGGGAAATATATAATAACAAAATTATTCTCTTCCCCGGGAATTAGTGGACCTTATAATCTCTAGGGGTGAAAAAAATTTTTGTTTTATCATGCAGTTTATATTGAGGGATTCATTCTTTCTTAGTAAAAAATGTCCTCTTTATAAAGTGATCACTTATACTTTGGCTAAATTACCACACAAAACAAGATGACTTGGAAAGCCATATAATTTGCCACTAGAGGCCTAAGAGCAATGGAATCAAGGGCAGAGGAAAAAATTAGAATAGAATGAGAAAGGATTGCCACCTCAGCGAAGAGTCTTCATTATAAAAGGTCACCAGAAACCTCGTACATCCCAGATCAGGGCAATGGATAAGCTTTCCATGTAAAATGAAATCAAACTTCTGCATTGGATCCAAAAAGGGCTAGCAGGGGTGGAGTGTGCCACACTAAAATCCAGGTTATCCTGCCAATTCAGTACCAGAGAAAATGGCCGGGATTCATTTCCCTTTTACTGGCCAGTCTTGTCTTCTTTTTGCTCCATCAAAGAAGGGAACTTAGAAGGGTGTTGCTCAAAACCTTTTGCAGACTAATTATTCAGACTTTGGGGGCATAGAGAATGCACTGTTTGGAAAAGAGAGCAGCAAGAGATAAAGCAGTGCTAAAAACAGTAAAGAGGAGAACAACAGAAACATGGAGAACAGAATCCAAGCTGTGATTTCCTTGTATAGTGTGGTGTGCTGCTTTTTGAAAATTGGAACAAAAAGAAAACTCCACTCACCAACTCAGGATTATGTGGAAAAATTTAAAACCCAAGAGACTGCACTGAACACCAAGGCTAAACAACCAACTAGCCAGTTATGTTGAAGTCAGTGTATGAAAGTGCATTTTAAACGTAAAGTGTAGTCAGTGGCTGGTGGAAAAAATGCCATAATATTTTCTCATGATCTGTCAGAAAGAATCTGACATATGTGGAGTCATGATGGGAATAGAGGTTTGAGAATACTGACCGACAGCAAAAAGTTATTTTTTTTTAACTTATAGATTCTCTTATAATTATACCTTTAAAAAAACAAGAATGTGTTCCATTGGAGTTGAAAATTAACTCTACGTCAGCTTACAATGACGATATTCTCTCATAGAACAATTTCAATAATTTAAAAGTGAAAAAAGAAATTTTAAGACTTTGTTAAAGTATACATGTTTTAAAAAATGGTTAATTATTTGTTTTGCTATAAAAATAAAGCCTGACTTAGGCAAAAAGAATTTTTCCCCATACCATGTCATTATTAATTTGAAAGTAAAGATTTTAGCCCGTTAAATAGAAAACTCTGGAAAAATAAAAGGCTTCAAATAGAAGAGTTCCTGTGGCATGCATATTTTTCCTTAACTTTTGGTCTAGAGTTTCTTCCTAATAATTATTGGAATAATATTAAACAACTCAAACTCTAGGAAAAATAATGGGAGGACAAGAAATGCTTCACACTGATGACTCCTTTTTTTGAATAATCACAATTTCAAATCAATATTCCAGAGGACAACATTTTACATGACTTCACAATTCTGTACTGAATTTTTACATCACTCGGGGTATTGTTTCAAGGAAATATTCCTGATTTTCTGGACACAAATGGCCTGTTCCCAAAGGCAGAGAGATTGTGATGAAGGTGTCCATATATGAATACCTGCTTTTTGACATATTGTAATTTTTGAGAATATATTGGAAACATTTTCAGTAAAATTTTTGCAAAGAAACTGATTGACATATACAAATATGAAACCATTGAACAACTGTACATATAAATTACAGGCTCCAAAATTCTCCTCTGGCTTATGAAGGACCATGCCAACACACAGAAATTAAAAAGTGATGTGTATGGTCCACAAGGTGAGAAAGAGTGACTCAACTGTTTACAAGTTATCAGGGTAAGACTAAAGGTTCTGAAAGTCAAGGGCCAAATTCATCCAGCAGATGGCAACGTACTACCTTCTATGAATGGGAGATTATAATCTTTGATAATGAAGCAACAGTAAAGGAAGTTGACTTTAGGCAAATAGGTAATTCAAAAACATCATATTTGTTTCTCCGCACCCTCTTTCACTTAATATATATTTTAGTGATGCATATCAATCAAGTTTAGAAAATTAAGGGAAATGAACACTAAGATCGGTCCAGGACTCCCTCCACCAGGAGATCATTGAAATGTGATTCCTTTTTTTAAAAATTGGACAAAAATCATTAAAATATGATTAATGCTTATTATTCATGGCTCAACTCGGGTGTAGAATTTCACACATCCCCATGAGTTTTAAAACAAGTCGATTTTATTAATACATATTAAACCACTTTCTTACTAATCAAATGCATACATTCCTTGATGCGTCATTTATTCACAGAGGTGTGCATTCTTCTCTTCAATCATTATTAAACGTTTTCTACAGGTCTATAAGTATTTAATTAAATAAAGAGAATCCAGAAACATAAATAAAATAATATTCACCTCTCAATCCACTTGATGACACTACCATGCAAAGGTGCTTTTCTCAACATCCTTGAACAAATTTTTCCGTTTATCTTTCAGTTTTTTTTGATAACTCATCCCATAGTGCATGATGTGGGCAAAGTGAACAATGCATGGCTATGTTAAAGTTTTTGAAAGGACTTTAAATTATGGACAGAAAAGTATATTAAATTGAAAGAAAATGTTGATTTGAAAAGGGATTTTAGGTAAGATTAGATTTAATATGATCAGTCATAATAAAGATTTAAGAAGGCACAGACACATGTAAAGGAAAATAATAATTCATATTAAGGGTAACTAAATAATAATAAAATTTTAATTATTCTATTCCCCGGGAAATAGTGGACATTATAATTTCTAGGGGTGAAATAAATTTTTTATTTATTTATTTATTTATTTATTTATTTATTTATTTATTTATTATGGGTAAAAATCAAAATTCTCACAATACATACAAACATTTGCAAAATGATATATAAATATATATGCATATATGTGTATTTGTTTACAAAAATGTTATATATATATATATATATATATATATACATATATTTTAAGAGGTGCTTAGATTACCTAAAATATTACACGGAACCCACTGGGATTCCCATGTTTCCCACCTCCCACACCTCCCACCACATCCAACACAAACATCTCCCACAGTGTGGCCCACCAACCTCAATGAACTTACACATCCTGGACCCTTGCCACGAACCATAGACCACAGTTCACACTGTAGACCACACTCTCTCCCACTCAGTTATGAGTGGTGTGTGCTGATTTAAAATGGCCTGCATCCATTGCCACAACAGTACTCAGGACAACCTCCAACTCCCAAAGAAGACCCTGTATTTCAACTGCTCATCCCCTCCCTACCCAAAAACTGTCAAGTGGCCACTGGCTCCACCTCATTGTTATAATTTCTTGCATTGCAAGAATCACCATATGTGAGCAAGAGAATACCATCAAGTCCACTTTAGTCCATAGTTCTTCCCCCAATCCAGAGGCGACTGGGATGGTCATGTCCACTCCAACTCCAAGTGAGAGAGGGCTTATATCCCATGGATATGGTGGGTGGGATGATCCTGCCTGCAGATGTAGGCCCTCTCCATTCCTTGGGATGGCCATTTCCCATCGTTGTCTCCTCACCAGGTGACTTGGATGAGTCCATTGAGCTGTAGGGTAGGAGTTGCAACTCCACCTAGATTTCATGCACACCTGGCACATAGGTAGGCGGGAGGCTCCAGTCTCTGGAAGTATACCTAAGAAACTCCAGCATCACATGTAGGTTTGAATAGAAGGGACTGGTGAACCATGTGCAGAGAGGACTTATTTGAGTCTAATTCTGTCACTCTCAGGAGCACAGATTCCAAAATAGAACCCACTGATAAGGCATCAGTCTCTGGGGCTATCCCCCCTTATATAGGACCAGGGTGTCTCGAGAGCTCTCAGGAACCCCACTGAGTGGGGTGATAGGCACTTAGATTTTCTATGAGCTCCTACTGAGGTGTGTGTAAGAGTTACCTCTGGGATGACCTCCCGACTCTCTTTGAAGTCCCTTAGCCACTTGAACTCATTTGTATTTACCATTTCCCCCTTTTATTCAAGGTCTTTTTCCAGTTGTGTTGCCAGTTGGCACTTGGGAAAAGTTTTCAATTAGCAATAATCGTGCCTCGGATAAACCTCATTGGCTACGATACTGCCAATGCACAAAGCTGCCAGTTGGCACTTGGTATTAATCCCTCGTTGCCAGGAAGGATTTGGTTTTATCATGCCGTGTACATTGAGGGATTCATTCTTTCCTACTAAAAAATATCCTCTTTTTAAAGTGTTCACTTATAATTTGGCTAAATTACCACACATAACAAGATCACTTGGAAAGCCATATAATTTCCTACTAGAGTTCTAAGAGCAATGGCATCAAGGGCAGATGAAAAATTTAGAATAGAATGGGAAAAGATTGCCACTTCAGTCAAGAGTCTTCATTATAAAAGGACACCAGACACCATGTACATCCCAGATCAGGGCAATGGTTAACCATTCCTTGTAAAATGAAATCGAACTTCTGCATTGATTTCCAAAAGGGCTTGCAGGGGTGGAGAGTTTTAAAACTAAAATCCTGGTCATCATGCCAATGCAAGCCTATGACAAATGGCCAGTAATTGTTTCCTGTTACTGGCCAGGCTGGTCTTCTTTCTGCCCCTCCAAAACAGAGACCTTAGCTAGATGTGACACAAACAATTCTGCAGGATAATTATTTGGATCATGGTGGCATGGAAGAATGTGCTGTTTGGAAAAGACAGCAGCAGGAGAGAAGGCATTGCTGAAAACAGAAAAGAGGTGAACAATGAAATCCTGACCAATGGCAACCAAGTGCTGATTCATCTGTACAGTGTCCTGGAGTGCTGGTTGAAAATTAAAATAGAAAGAAACCACCAGTAAGCAACACAGGAGTATGTGGAAAAATTAAAACTCAAGCAAATTCAATAAAGACACTTCCCATTAAAACATCTATCAAGACATGTTGAAGTCAGGAATGAAAGTGTATTTTAAACATAAAGTGTAGTCAGTGACTGGTGGAAAAAAATGCAAAAGTATTTACTCATGATCTTTCAGAAAGTTTAATACACATGTGGAGTCATGCTGGTGATAGAGGTTTGACAATTCTGACAGACTGCATAAATGGTTGTTTTTTTTTCTAATTTATAGATTCTATTATAAATATAAATTAAGGAAAACAAGAATGTGACCAATTGGATGTGAAAATTAGCAATATGTCAGAATAGAATGACATTGCTCTCTCATAGAGTAATTGGGAATACTTAAAATAAAAAAAATAAATTTAAGACTTCATTAAAACATACATTTTAAAAGAATGGTAAATTATATATTATAATATATAAATCAATATTTTCTTAGGCAAAATGAATTTTTCCCCTTCCCTGTCAATGTTAATTGGAAAGGAAAGTCTTTAGCACTTTTAAATAGTAAATTCTGAAAAATAAAAGAATACAGAAAGAATAGATTTTGTGGAATGCATATTATATATAAAATTTTGGACTACACTTTCTTCCTGTTATTTATAGGAATAATTTTAAAATACTCCCACTGGCAGAAAAATAATGGTAGCACAAGAAATGTTTCTCACTGATTCTTTGCTTTTAATATCCACAATTTTAAATCGATAATTCAGAGGACCTCTCTTTACATGACCTCAGGATTCGTTATGGAATGTTTATCAGGCTCTGCATTTTTTTTTAAGGATCGCATTGCTGATTTTCTGGACATAATTGGGCTGTTGCTCTTGGAGCAGAGATTGCGATGCAGGTGTCCATATATAAATAGCTGCTCTTTTGTCATATTGTAATTTTTGAGAATTATTGGGAAAAAAATCAAAATCATTCTTACCAAGAAACCTATTCACATATACACAAATGAAAGCCATGAACTAGAGTAAAACTAGCTCCCAGGATCCAAATTTCTCTTCTGGCTTATGAAGGACATTGCCAACACCCAGAAATACAAAAGGGACTGGTAAGGTCCCCAAGGTGAGAAAGAGTGCATCAACTGTTTAAAAGATATCATGTAGAAGACGAATGGTTCATAAAAATCAATGTTCTAATTTCTTCCTCTGCCCATGATTCCATTGCTCTTAGGATCTCTATTTGGAAATAATAGGGTTTTCCAAGATATCTTGTTTTGTGTGGTAATTTAGGAAAAGGACATGTGAGCACTTTACAAAGAGGTCATTTTTTTACTTAGAAAGAACGAATTCCTCAAAGTAAACTGCACGATTAAAAAAATATTTATTTCACCAGTCAAGAATAAGATGTCCACTGTGGGCATGCCAGATTACTGCCTCCATACTGAAGAAACAAAAAAGGAAGTCCACTTTAGAGAAATAAGTAATTCCAAAGCTTCATATCTGCCTCTCTCCCGCGCTTTCCCTTAATACATATTTTTAGTGATGCATGTCAATCATACATGAACATATATGAACCTGACACCGAGAGTAGAAATCTCATCATAAGAAAATAAAGGGGCATAATACCTAACAGTCGTCCCATACACACATCTCCACCGGAACCTGGAATTGCAATTTTCTTTTAAAAAATTGGCATGAACATCTTTAAAACATGACTCCTGCCTAGTATCCATGGCTTAACTGGGTGTACAGTTCCAGACATACTCATAATTATTAAAACAAATCTGTTTTATTAATAAGTATTAAACCACTATCGTTCTTATCCAATGTGTACATTCCCCGGTCCTTCATATAATCACAGTGGGGCGCATTCTTCTCTTCAATCATTACTAAACGTTTTCAACAGCACTTTAAGAATTATAATAAATAAAAAGAATCCAGAACAGTAAATAAAATATTCAGCTCTCAATCCATTTGTTGACACTGCCATGCAAATATGTTTTCTCAGCATCCTTGAACAACATTTTCCATTTCTCTCTAAGTTATCTTAATAACTCATCCCATAGTGCACCATGTGGACAAAGTGAAAAATGCATGGCTTTTTAAAGCTATTGAAAAGACTTTGTTTTAAAATTATGAATGGAAACTTATATTAGATTGAAAGAGAATGTTGATTTGAAAAGGGAGTTTAGGTAAGATTAGATTTAATATAATCTGTCTTAAAGATTTAATGAGGCGCAGGCACATGAAAAGGAAAATAATCAGTCTGATTTTAGGGAAATAAATTATTAAAAATTTTTAATTACTTTATTCCCCATGAAATTGTGGAAATTATAATCTCAAGGTGTGAAATAAATTTTTGTTTCATCGTGCACCTTGCTTTGAGGCATTCATTCTTTCTGAGTGAAAAACGTCCCCCTTGTAAAATGTTCACACATCCTTTGCCTAAATTACCAAACATAACAGGATCCCTTGAAAACCATATTATTTCCAACTAGAGATACTCAGAGCAGTGGAATAAAAGGCAGAAGAAGAAATTAGAATAGTATGAGAAAGCCATGCCACCTCAATGAAGAGCCTTCATAATCAAAGGACACCAAACACCACATATATAGTACATCAGGTTAACGGGAAACCTTTGCATGTAAAATAAAATCGTACTTCAGCAATGCATTCCAAAAGGGCTCTCAGGGGGGGAGTGTGGCATACCATATTCTTGTTCATCCTGCCAATGCAGTCCCAAGAAAAATGGAGAGGATTCATCCCCGGTTACTGGCCAGTCTTTTTTTATTTCTGCTCTTCCAACCCAGGGACCATAGCGTTGTGTGTCACCAACACTTTTTCAGTCTAATTATTTGGGCATTGTGGGCAGGGAGAAAGGGATGTTTGGAGAAGACAGGAGCAGTAGAGATGGCACTGCTAAAAACAGAAAAGAGGAGAACAATGGAATCCTGGAGGAAAGAACCCAAACACAGATTTCCTTGTGCAGTGTGGTATGGGGCTTCTTTGAAAATTGTGAAAGAAAGAAAACTCCTCTAGCCACCTCAGGAGAATGTGGAAAAAATGAAATCACAAGAACTTTCAATACAGACACTGCCAATAACACCAACTAGTCATATATGTTTTAGAAGTGTATGAAAGTGAATTTTAAACATAAAGTATGGTCAGTGGCTAGTGGAAAAATGCCATAGTATTTTCTCATGATCTCTCAGAAGGATTTCAACACATGTGGTGTCATACTGGGGAGAGAGGTTTGAGTATCCTGACTGACTGTGTAAAAGTTTTTTTTTTTTTTTAATTTATAGATTCTGTTAGAAATATATATTAAGGAAAACAAGATTGTGTCCAATTGGAGTTGAAAGCTAGATATAGGTCTGACTAGAATAACGGTGTTCTCTCATAGAATAATTTGGAGTATTTAAATTTTTAAAAAATAAATTTTAAATCTTCGTTAATACAAACATTTTAAAGAAAGTCTATTTATATATTTTGGTATATAAATCAACCTGTACATAGGAAATAAGAATTTTCCCCATACCCTGTCAATGTTAATTGGAATGGAAAAACTTTAGCCCTTTTAAAGAGCAAACTCTGTAAAATAAAATACTACAGATAGAGAGCTGTTGTGGAATGCATATTTTACAATATTTTTTTGACTAGATTTTCTTCCTGATAGTTATTGGAATAATATTACACTACTCTAAATGGCAGAAAAATAATGGGAGTAGATGTAATGTTCCTCACTGATCCTTCAGTTGGAATAACCACAATTTTAAATCGATAATTCAGATGACCTCTTTTTACATGACATCAGGATTCTTTACTGAATGCTTAGCAGGCTCTGCATTTTTTTTTCAAGGAACCCATTGCTGATTTTCTCGATATCATTGGGCTGTTGCCCTTGAAGCAGAGATTGTGACGCAGATGTCTATAGAAAAATACCTGGTCTTTTGACATATTTTAATTTTTGATAAAGGTATTATAAGAAAAAATCAAAATTATTCTTACAAAGAAACAGATCTACACATAAGAATTGAAACCAAGGAAATACAGTACAAGTATCTCCCAGCCTCCAAAATCTCCTATGTTTTGTTAAGGAACTTGTCAACACCCAGAAGTGTAAAAGGGACCATTAGGTCCACAAAGTGAGAAAGAGTGCCTCAACTGTTTGCAAGTTATCATGTGGAAGAGGAATGGTTCATAAAAGTCAAGGACCTATTGCATCAAGCAGAGGGTACCGCCCTCCATTCTATGCATGCCAGATTACAACCTCTGATAATGAAGAAACCCAAAGGAAGACCACTTTAGAGAAATAGGTAATTCCAAGCTTCATATTTGTCCCTCCCCACCCTCTTTCTCATAATAATTATTCTTATTGATGCATATCAATCTTTTCTGAACATACATAAACATGACACCCAGAGCAGGAATCTGAACATTAGAAAATATAGGGTCAAAACACCCTACAGTAGTCTCATACACATATATCCAGCAGAAAGTTGAATTGTGATTTCTTTTTTAAAAATTGGCCAGAGCATCTTTAAAACATGAATAATGCCTATTATCCATGGCTCAAATTATGTGTACAATCCCAGACATCCCCAGAATTTAAAATAAAAGGCTCTTTTATAAAATCATATTTAATCACAATAATATGTATCCAATGTGTACCATCCCTGGTCCTTCGTATAATCACAGAGGTGTGTATTCTTCTTTTCAATCATTATTAAATATTTTAAACAGCTCTTTAAGAATTATTGGAAATAAAGAGAATTCAGAAAATAAAAAAAACAGATTATTCACCTCTTAATACATTTGTTGACACTGACATGCATATGTGCTTTTTTGCCGTCCATGAACAACTTTTACTGTTTAACTCTCAATTTTTTTTGATAATTCAACCCATGGTGCATCATGTGGACAAAGTGAAATTTGCATGGATTTTTTAAAGCTGTTGAAAATTTTTATTTATAATTATGAACTGAAATGCATGTTAGCTACAAAGAAAATGTTGATTTTAAAAGGGACTCTGCATAATAAAATTTTAAGAATGCACTGACACATTTAAATGAAAATAATCAGTTAGATTTTTGGGAAATAAATTATAACAAAATTTTAATTATTTTATTACCCATGATATAGTGGATATTTTAATCTTGACAGGTGAAATACATATTTGATTCATCGTGCAGTTTACTTTGAGGCATTCAAACTTTCTATGTAAAAAATGCCCTCTTTGTAAAGTGCTCACACGTCCTATGTCAAAAATTACCACACATAACAAGATCTCTTTGAAAACCATATTTTTTCCAAATAGGGATCCTAAGAGCAAGAAAATCAAGGACAGAGGAAGAAATCAGAACATAATGAGAAAGTATTGCCATCTCAATGAAAAGATTTCATTATCAAAGGCCACCAAACACCACATATACCACAGATCAGGGTAATGGATAACCTTTCAGTGTAAAATGAAATAGTACTTCTGCATTGGATTTCAAAGGGGCTAGCAGTGGTGGAGTTTTGTCCACCAAATTCCTGGTCATCTTGCCAATGCAGTCCCAGAAAAGTGGCCAGGATTCGTTTCCCTTTTACTGGCCAGTCTTGTCTTCATTCCGCACCTTCAAAACAGGGACTTTGTTGGGTGTGGCCCATCCCTTTTGCAGACTAATTATTCAGACTTTGGGGGCATGGAGAATGCATGCTATGAAAAAGAGAGCAGCAAGATATAGGCACTGCTAAAAACAGTAAAGAGGAGTACAATGGAATCATGGAGGACAGAACCCAAGCTCTGATTTCCCTGTGCCGTATGGTGTGCTGTTTTTTGAAAATTGGAACAGAAAGAAAACTCCACTCAACAACTCAGGATTATGTGGGAAAAATTAAAATCCAAGAGACTGCACTGTAGACCAATCCTATACAACCAACTAGCCAGTTATGTTGAAGTCAGGGGATGAAAGTGCATTTTAAATATAAAGTGTAGTCAGTGGCTGGTTGAAAAAATGCCATAATATTTTCTCATGATCTGTCAGAAAGAATACGACATGTGTGGAGTCATGCTGGGAATAGAGGTTTGAGAATCCTGACAGAAAGCATAAAAGTTTTTTTTTTTTTAAACTTATAGATTCAGTTAAAATTATACCTTAAAAAAACAAGATTGTGTCCCATTGGAGGAGAAAATTAACTATTCATAAGATTACAATGACGATATTCTCTCATAGAGCAACTTGGAGAATTTAAAATTGAAAAAAGAAATTTTAAGCATTTGTTAAAGTATACATGTTTAAAAAATTGGTTAAATATATGTTTTGCTATAAAAATAAATCCTTACTTAGGCAGAAAGAATTTTTCCCCATACCCTGTCATTGTAAATATGAAAGGAAAGATTTTAGCCCATTAAATAGAAATCTCTCTAAAAATAAACGGCTTCAAATAGAAGAGTTACTGTGACATGCATATTTTACCTTAACTTTTGGACTAGAATTTCTTCCTAATAATTATTGGAATAATATTAAACAACTTGAACTTGAGGAAAAATAATGGTAGGACAAGAAATGCTTCTCACAGATGACTCCTTTTTTGAATAATCACAATTTTAAATCAATAATCCAGAAGACATCATTTTACATGACTTCACAATTCTGTACTGAATGTTTACATCACTCGGGGTTTTGTTTCAAGGAAATATTCCTGATTTTCTGGACACAATTGGGTGGTTCCTCATGGCAGAGAGATTGTGATGTAGGTTTCCATATAGGAATACTTGCTTTTTGACATATTGTAATTTTTGAGAATATATCGGAAATATTTTCCAAAAAAATTTGCAAAAAACAGATCGACATATACAAAAATGAAACCATTGAACTACTGTACAAATAACTTCCAGACTCCAATATTCTCCTAAGCCTTATGAAGGACCATGCCAACACACAGAAAGGAAAAATTAACGTGAGTGGACCTCAAGGTGATAAAGAGTGACTCAAGTGTTTACAAGTTATCAGGGTAATACCAAGGGTTCGCAAAGTCAAGGACCAAATCCATCCAGCACAGGGAACTGTATTCCCTTCTATGCTTGGGAGATTACAATCTTTGATAATGAAGCAACACTAAAGGAAGCTGACATTAGGGAAATAGGTAATTCCAAAGATTCATATTTGTATCTCTGCACAATCTTTCCCTTAATATATATTTTTAGGGATGCATATCAATCACACATGAAAATAAAAAAGCTGAAGCCGAGAGCCAAAATCTCAACCTTAGAAAATTAAGGGACATGAAAACGAACAGTGTTCCAATACACTCATGAGCAGGAGATCGTTGAATTGTGATTCCTTTTTTAAAAATTAGCAAAAGCATCTTTAAAATATGACTAATCCCTATTATTCATGGCTCAACTAGGGTGTACAATTTCAGACATACCCACGACTTTTAAAACAATTCAGATATATTAATACATATTAAACCACTATCTAATTGATCAAATGTGTACATTCCCAGGTGGGTCATATATTCACAGAGGTGTGCATTCTTCTCTTCAATCATTATTAAACATTTTCAACAGCTCTTTAAGAATTAAATTTCAGAAAGTTTAAAACACACGTGGAGTCATGCTAGGAATTGAGGTTTGACAATTCTGACCGATTGCATGAATGTTTCTTTATTTTTTAATTTATATATTCTATTATAAATATATATTAAGGAAAACAAGAATGTGACCAATTGGACGTGAAAATTAGCAATAAGTCAGAATAGAACGACAGTGTTCTCTCATAGAGTAATTGGGATTATTTAAAATACAAAATTTAAATTTAAGTCTTCATTAAAACATACATTTTAAAAGAAAGGTTAATACTGTATTATGGTATATAAATCAATCTTTACTTAACCAAAATGAATTTTTCCCCAACCCTGTCAATGTCAATTAGAAAGGAAAGTCTTTAACCCTTTTAAATAGGAAACTCTGTAAAAATAAATGACCACAGATAGAAGAGTTCCTGTGGAATGCATATATTACATAAAATTTTGGACTATATTTTCTTCCTATTATTTATTGGAATAATTTTAAACTACTCTAACTGACAGAAAAATAATGGGAGCACAAGAAATGTTTCTCACTGTTTCTCCTTTTTGGAATAATCACAATTTTGAAACAATAATTCAGAGGACCTCTGTTTACATGACTTCTTGAGTGTTTATTGAATGTTACAAGGTCCTGGATATTTTTTCAAGGAAACCATTCCTGATTTTCAAGATATAATTGGGCTGTTGTTGATGGTGCAGAGATTGTGATGCAGGAGTCCATATACAAATAGCTGCTCTTTTGTCATATTTAATTTTTGAGAATTATTGGGGAAAAAATCAAAATCATTCTTACCAAGAGACATATCCACATATACACAAATGAAACCAAAGAACTAGAGTAAAACTAGCTCCCAGCCTCCAAATTTTTCATCAGACATATGAAGGACATTGCTAACACCCAGAAATACAAAAGGGAACTGTAAGGTCCAAGGTGAGAAAGAGTGACTCGACTGTTTACATGATATCATGTAGAAGAGGAATGGTTCATAAAAATCAATGTTCTAATTTCTTCCTCTGCCCATGATTCCATTGCTCTTAGGATCTCTATTTGGAAATAATATGGTTTTCCAATAGCTCTTGTAATGTGTGGAAATTTAGGCAAAGGACGTGAGAGCACTTTACAAAGAGGACATTTTTTACTTAGAAAGAATGAATGCCTCATAGTAAACTGCACGATTAAACAAACATATTTTTCACCAGTCAAGGATAAAATGTCCACTCTATGCATCCTAGATTACAGCCTCCATACTGAAGAAACACAAAAGGAAGTCCACTTTAGAGAAATAGGTAATTCCAAAGCTTCATATTTGTCTCTCTCCCCCTGCTTTCACTTAATATATATTTTTAGTGATGCAGGTCAATCAGACATGAACATATATAAACCTGATGCCGAGAGTAGAAAGCTCATCATAAGAAAATAAAGGGGCATAACACCTAACAGTCGTCCCATACACATCTACAGCAGAAACTTGAATTGTGATTCCCTTTTAAAAAGTTGGCAAGAATATCTTTAAAACATGACTAAGTCCTAGTATCCATGGCTTAACTGGGTGTACAGTTCCAGACATACTCATGATTAATAAAACAAATCTGTTTTACCAATACATATTAAACCACTATCTTTCTTATCCAATGTGTAAATTTCGTGGTCCTTCATATAATCACAGTGGTGCGTATTCTTCTCTTCAATTTTACTAAACGTTTTCAACAGCTCTTTAAGAATTATAATAAATAAACAGAATCCAGAACTGTAAATAAAATATTATTCAGCTCTCAATCCATTTGTTGACACAGCCATGCAATGGTGCTTTTCTCAGCATCCTTGTGGACAAAGTGAATAATGCATGGCTTTTTTAAAGCTATTGAAAAGACTTTATTTTAAAATTATGAATGGAAACTTAGATTAGATTGAAAGAGAATGTTGATTTGAAATGGGATTTTAGGTAAGATTAGATTTATTATAATCAATCTTAATAAAGTTTTAAGGAGGATCATGCACATGTAAAGGAAAATAATCAGTCTGATTTTAGGGAAATAAATTATTAAAATTTTTAATTATTTTATTCCCCATGAAATTGTGGAAGTTATGATTTCAAGGGTTGAAATAAATTTTTGTTTCATCGTCAGTGTGCATTGAGGCATTCATTCTTTCTGAGTAAAAAACTTCCCCTTTGTAAAGTGCTCACACGTCCTTTGCCTAAATTACCAAACATAACAGGATCCTTTGGAAAACCATATTATTTCCAACTAGAGATACTCAGAGCAATGGAATTAAAGGCAGAGGAAGAAATTAGAATAGAATGAGAAAGTATTGCATCTCAATGAAGAGCCTTAATTATCCAAGGCCACCAAACAACACATATATAATACATCAGGGTAATGGGAAACCTTTGAATGTAAAATAAAATGGTACTTCAGCAATGGATTACAAAAGGGCTCACAGGGGGGTAGTGTGGCACGCCAAATTCCTGGTCATCTTGCCAATGCAGTCCCAGGAAAAATGGACAGGATTCATTTGCCGGTTACTGGCCAGTCATGTCTTCTTTCTGCTCTTCCAAAGCAGGTACCATAGCATTGTGTTTCAAAAAAACTTTTTCTAATTATTTGGACCTTGTCGGTAGGGAGAAAGGGATGTTTGGAGAAGACAGCAGCAGGAGAGATGGCACTGCTAAAAACAGAAAAGAGGAGAACAATGGAATCCTGGAGGAAAGATTCCAAACTCAGATTTCCATGTGCAGTGTGGTATGGCGCTTCTTTGAAAATTGTGAAAGAAAGAAAACTCCTCTAGCCACCTCAGGAGAATGTGAAAAAGTGAAATGACAAGAATCTTCAATACACACACTGCCAATACCACCAACTAGCCAGATATGTTGAAGAAATGTATGAAAGTGAATTTTAAACATAAAGTGTGTTCAGTGGCTAGAGGAAAAATGCCATAATATTTTCTGATGATCTGTCAGAAAGATTCCAACACATGTGGTGTCATACTTGGAGATAGAGGTTTGAGTATACTGACTGACGGTGTAAGAGTTTTTTTTTTTTTTAATCTATACATTCTGTTAGAAATATATATTAAAGAAAACAAGATTGTGTCCAATTAGAGTTGAAACCTAGTTATAGGTCTGATTAGAGTGACGGTGTTCTCTCATAGACTAATTTGGAGTATTTAAAATTTAAAAAATAAATTTTACATCTTAATTAAAACAAACATTTTAAAGAATGTTTACTTATATATTTTGGTATATAAATAGACCTGTAAATAGGAAATAAGAATTTTTCCCCATACCCTGTCAATGTTAATTGGAAAGGAAAGACTTTAGCCCTTTTAAAGAGCAAACTGTGTAAAATAAAATGCTACAGATAGAGAGCTCTTGTGGAATGCCTATTTTACCTTATTTTTTTTTTTACTAGATTTTCTTCCTGATAGTTATTGGAATATTACACTACTCTAAATGGTAGAAAAATAATGGGAGCAGAAATAATGTTTCTCATTGATTCTTCATTTTGAATAACCACAATTTTAAATCGATAATTCAGAGGACCTCTTTTTACATGACCTCAGAATTCTTTACTGAATGTTTAGCAGGCTCTGCATTTTTTTTTTAATTTATTTTTATTGTGGGTAAAAATCAAATTTCTCACAATACATACAAACATTTGCAAAATGATATATAAATCTATATGCATATATGTTTATTTGCTTACAAAAAATGTTATTTATATATATATATACATATATTATAAGAGGTGCTTAGATTACTCAAAATATTTCATGGAACCCAGTGGGATTCCGATGTATTCCACCTCCCACACCTCCCACCACATCCCACACAAACATCTCCCACAAGTGTTGCCCACTACCCTCAATGAACTTACACATCCTGGAGCCTTGCCACTAACCATAGACCACATTTCACACTGTAGACCACACACTCTCCCACTCAGTTCTGAGTGGTGTGTGCTGATTTAAAATGTCCTACATCCATTGCCACAATGGTACTCAGAACAACCTCCAACTCCAAAAGAAGTCCCTGTATTTCAACTGCTCATCCCCTCCCTACACCAAAAGTGTCAATTGGCCACTGGCTTCACCTCATTGTTATAATTTCTTGCATTGCTAGAATCACCATATGTGAACAAGGGAATACCATCAAGTCCACTCTAGTCCATAGTTCTTCCCCCAATCCTGAGGGGACTGGGATGGTGATGTCCACTCCAACTCCAAGTGAGAGAGGGCTTATATCCCATGGATATGGTGGGTGGGATGATCCTGCCTGCAGATGCAGGCACTCTCCATTCCCTGGAATGGACATTGCCCATCGTTGTCTCCTAACCAAGTGACTTGGATGAGTCCATTGAGCTGTAGGGTAGGAGTTGCAGCTCCACCTAGATTTCATGCACACATGGCACATAGGTAGGCGGGAGGCTCCAGTCCCTGGAAGTATACCTATAAACTCCAGCATCACATATAGGTTTGAATAGAAGGGACTGGTGAACCATGTGCAGGGAGGACTTAATTGAGTCTAATTCTGTCACTCTCAGGAGCACAGATTCCAAAATAGAACCCACTGATAAGGCATCAGTCTCTGGGGCTATCCCCCCTTATATAGGACCAGGGTGTCACCGGAGCTCTCAGGAACCCCACTGAGTGGGGTGATAGGCACTTAGATGTTCTATGAGCTCCTACTGAGGTGTGCATAAGAATTACCTCTGGGATGACCTCCCGACTCTCTTTGAAGTCTCTTAGCCACTTGAACTCATTTGTCTTTACCATTTCCCCCTTTTATTCAAGGTCTTTTTCCAGTTGTGTTGCCAGTTGGCACTTGGTATTAATCCCTCATTGCCAGGGAGGCTCATCCCCGCAAGTCATGTCCCACATTGTGGGGACGGTAATGCAATCATATGCTGATTTTGGCTTAGAGAGAGGCCACATTTGAGCAACAAGGAGGCTCTCAGGTGGCAACCCTTCGGCACCCCACAACTGCAGGCTAAGCCTCATTTACACGAGCAAAGACTCACAAGGGTAGACATCAATAAAAAAAAAAAACATCAGTGGGTCATCTTATTTTGACAGGCACTGTCCCTACACTCAGAGGATAATTGGTGCTCCCTTGGAGACTGTGGCAGAGCTCTCCAGGCTAGGAATTCAGATTCCATCATTTATTGTGTGATTATCCACCCATCGTGACCATGCCCCATTCCCCGATCCTTTGAATGATTTTGTATATCTTTCATGTATATTCGGATGAACCAATCCACACGAAACCCCCCCAGACACCCCCCCAATAATCCCCCGCAGTACCCATTGTATCCCTTCTGTGATCCAAATCCTCCATGAACATTTAGTCCATAAAATAATCAAATACACTTAATAGGAAAAAGAAACAAGTGTGATAAGCTTACATGCGAAAGACAAACATAAGGAAACTCAGGGGGAAAAAAAAGAGAAGGAAAAAAACAAATAATGAAACAAAGAACAAAACAAAATAAAATATGATTAGTGGATTGGGACATTCAAAAAATGGGCAAAAAAAGCAAAGGAAATGCCTTTAAAAAATATGTATATATATATTCATTTTTTTTCATTTATCTTTCTTTTTTCCTTTTTTTCCTTCCCTTTATCACTGCGTTATTGGATATCTGGTGTGCCATAACACCTTCCTCCTCTCAGTCCCCATTGTTTCCCAATTTTTCATTTAATTTTCAAAGAAGTTTTAGGTCACAGCAAAGTCACGCACAGAGTCCCGGAGACTCCCAGATACCAAACCAACCCCTCTTATCACCCCATATTAACTGCCCGTGTTTTTTTTTTTTGGTTGTTAGCATTGTTATAACTGTTAGGCAGATACTAAAATATAGCAAATAAACATTGACAGTGATTGACAGTACAGTTTACAATTTAGATGATACAGTTTAATAATTTTGATGATATTTACCATGTCCTGTGTCCATTACTGTAAGGTAATGAAAAACCTTCCCCATGACCACCAAACAACCCATTAGATCTTGACTGTTCCCTTCTCTCCAGCCCCCCACGGCCCATGATACCCCCCTCTCCCAACCCATGGAATGTCAAGATTCACAGTTACATGCCCTGGGGATTTGAACAAGCCCTTCCTAATCCACCCACCGCCCAGTACTGCACCACCAAACCCAGGAACACCACCGCTCATCTGCCCCATCCCCCAACATGCAACCACACTCTATCCCTTTACCATAGATTATGTCCATATGGGAGATGACTCAAAGCCTGCTCTTCTCTTACTCTCCTTTGTTAACCTATCTTTCAGACAATGGTTCTCAGAGACTGCTCACTTTCCTCAGTTCAGATCAGTGAGGTCATATACTGTTCATCCTTCAGTGCCTGGCTTGCTTCACTCAACATAAGGTCTTCAAGATTCATCCACGTTATTCCATGTGTTAGCACTTTGTTCCTTCTTACCGCTGAGTAATATTCCATTGTATGTATGTGCCACATTTTGCTTATCCATTCGTCTGTTGATGGGCACCGGGGCTGATTCCAACTTTTGGCAATGGT